>JAFHAQ020000009.1:600000-752199 GCA_017347545.2 Arxiozyma slooffiae | reverse complement strand
CCCATACACCCATACACCCATACACCCATACACCCATACACCCATACACCCATACACCCATACACCCATACACCCATACACCCATACACCCATACACCCATACACCCATACACCCATACACCCATACACCCATACACCCATACACCCATACACCCATACACCCATACACCCATACACCCATACACCCATACACCCATACACCCATACACCCATACACCCATACACCCATACACCCATACACCCATACACCCATACACCCATACACCCATACACCCATACACCCATACACCCATACACCCATACACCCATACACCCATACACCCATACACCCATACACCCATACACCCATACACCCATACACCCATACACCCCATACACCCCATACACCCATACACCCATACACCCATACACCCATACACCCATACACCCATACACCCATACACCCATACACCCATACACCCATACACCCATACACCCATACACCCATACACCCATACCCGTACCAAGAGACAACCACTCCGTTAAATCATTTATACATTCTTCAATTGAAATTGTAAGTTCTTCTTTTATAATACTTATCATTTTAAATGACAATATTTTACCTTTAACAAGAACATACTTTCCCTCCGGGTCAATACTAACTTTGTTCTTTGTGTCGGTATAGTTTTCCTTTACTACCATTGTATACAGTTTTTTGAAGTTGGTGATAAATTTGTCATCTTCAAAGGTACCGTACGACTCAGCAGTAACTCCCACATTAGTAGATATAGCAAAAGCTGATAATACAATCAATTGTCTGATTGCATCCAACTTATACCTAAAAGAAAGTATGCTTTCAACTGGACACGTTTCATTTTTCATTTTCCACTTACCTACATTAAAGCCACAGATTCTGATCCATCTGAAAAGGTATTCTTGAAATTTAGATTCTTCGATAGCTTGTAAGAAGACAGGACATAGTAACTTCTCTAGAGTAGTAAAACTTTTATTTTTAAATGCTTCTTTCACTAGATGGATATCTTCATTCGATAGAAACTCATCATTAGCAAAAAAAGACAATCTTCTACCATTCAATAGCAAAAATAAAGGAACGTTCAGACGTTTTGAGTATTCCTTAATAGTAGCAGGATCAAACCTCTTGACTAACGAACCAAAATTTGTATGGAAATTCTTATTAAAATAATTTCCAGCTTTAACAATAGCCACACTATAAATGTGGAAAACAAATTCTTCAATATCTATCTTATTGCTATTAGCAAAATCATCAATTTCTTGTAAAATTTCAAAATCTCCTGTAGTAAATTTAAAGGTATCAATTTTGATAATTTGAGAAAACACGCTATTATCCTTCGATTTCCTAGACTGTGGAATGCATAAGTTCATATCAACTTTGCTACGATGTTTAGAAGGAAGAGGTGCTATGTATACACGCCTTCCACCAGTGCTTGTCATACAATGGCAGGTGACATGAAACTTTCTAATTACTTTACTCTTATTATGTCTAGCGATCATGCTGTTTATATTAGCTACTGTACCGTTGGTAAGTTCGACAAATTCTTCCATTTTCATTGAAACATAATTGAATAGCTCCTTATTGGCTTCATAAATTAGGTCCGTGCTAGCAATGTCATAATGGGATAATTTTTTTAGGTTCTTACTTTCCAATTCTCTAACTAATGAAGCGGTTAGGAATTTTTTAGCTTTTCTTAAAGATAAAATATCCTTTTCTTGTTTATCAATCAACCAGCCACTAAAATAACTGATTCTCTCATTGATATCAACTGGAAATTCAGTATCAGCAATCATATTAAATGTAAGTTGTATTTTGAATATAAAGTGTCTTATTATAGTGCACTGTTGGTAATATTCCGTCGAAATAAAAATTCAAGATAGCAATAGTGTAATAAATTACCAGAAGATCAAGAATTGTCTTTACTAGGTTGGTTTTTCATTTAACCTTTTTTTTTTATTTTAGTTTTTTTTTTATAACATATCGAGGAAAAGTTGGAATATTTTCTCTTTTCCCAAAATATTTTATCACATCATTGTTTGAACACTAAAGATGAATAGAAAAAGAATCTTTTGAAACTTAAACAATATGTTTCTAAAAGCAATCTCATAACTAAATTAAGACTTATTAGTATTAACTTTAACTATTAAAATGATTAAACAACATATTGGAAAGCAAATAATAACAACATAATATAAAAAGGAAAGAAAGAAGAATAAAAACATTGTGTGTATGGAAAAGGGTACAAATATTTCCATAGTTATTATGTGACAGTTTTATGAGAAATATATATTGTGTATTATTTTCTTCACTCTAATATTGTATGGTCTATCTCTTTTGCAAGTGGTATTAATGATAACAGCGTACACTCACCATATTACAGCTTTTTTGTAGAAACAAACCAGAAGAACATATGTGAACAAATAGTAGAATCATTTTAAGCATAACCTATTTTTTCAAAGCATCAAAGTAAACTATTATTATTCCACTTTTTTTTTCTCCTCAACTATTCATTTTATTATGGGAACTACTAATATACATAATATTGGCGTTTTGCTATATTCGCTTCTGAAGTAACAATAACATGAGAGCAAGGATATTAATTGTCTATTCCACGTGTGATTTCAGCCAAATTCTACTTTTATTCTTTACAATTATATTTTATTCACATATCAAAGAACTAATAGGTTATAATTAACTTATGCAGTTTAACTTAGTGTCTCCAATCTTTTATGAGATAACTTTGTGCAGTTATCTCTGTTCCATTTTTATGCTCTTCTTTATCTATAAATCTATCTTTTAATAGAGTAAATAATATAAAGTATGATAACCATAAGATTCTTGTTTTTGGCAATGATAAAAGAAAAAAAGTACTTGAAACATTCGAGGGTTAGTGTATATAATATTGTCTCAACTAAATGAACTGTCTGATGAAATAAAATTTTATCCATGATCTTCTTTTATTATTCTAATGGAAATTATTTTATGTATTTAGAAGAAAAGCTTTTAAAGAAGAAACACCACAAAGCATCGATATTCAATGTAGGTACATCTCAAGCAACATATAATGAGATAGATCAAAATATAATAGTAATAGCAATCTAAGCAATAATACAACTACTATGAGAAATCACATCAATGAATAAGGCAATAGAAAGTGTGAAGTCTTAAATAAATTTCTTCCCCTAGTGAGATAACCATTGTTTAATTCCTGATTTTTGTGTCGAATATTGAAACTATTATATTAAAAGTATTTTGAGGAAGTCATATTTTTATAAGTAAAGATTGACCCAACTCTTTAGTTGAACAAAAAAAATATAATATATTTGGTAGATCCTTCTGTAAAGACAACGACAATCAGGTATTTTCCAATAAACAGTCAAAGAATAATAGATGGATCGATTTTTAAAAGTAATGTTCACTTCCCATAATATGGATTCTAGAAAGCTAATTACTGATATTTAGCAGTGAAAAATGATTTTTATAATAATGATAACATGAGGAATTTTTATTACACGGTTCGGTCTTGTTATAATATGTTATAAATAAAACAATATTTACTTTTCGTATATTGTTGCCCAACCATTTATAAAGAATAAACTGCTCATTAAGTCATTTGTATATTTCAACAAAAAAATATTGAAATATGTCTACAGAACCTCTCCCATTTCGAAAGTTATCCAGAAACAATAAAAAGTAACCACAGAGTTTAATTCTTAGTTTCATCCTTAGAACATCCTGATAATAAAATGAGATGAAAATAGGAATAATGCAAATACTACATTAATGTGTAGTCGTTAAATGTCAATATGTTATGGAGAGAAAGGAGAAAGTCACATTGCCAATTGCTTCTGTGGAGTGTTTTTCCTCTTTTTCACTTGTCCTCCTTCTTCTTTCGTCTTTTTTTTTTTTTTTTTTTTGCTATGAAGTTATCTTCAATAAAAATTTATCTGTGTTAGTTTAAAACCAAATGAAAAAACAAAAAGATTCCCTTTTTCAATATCTTGAATATATAAAATAATGAAGAGTAAAGAGAAAGAAGACAAAACTAATACTGTTAAGGGCAGTAAGGGGCACGTATATAGAATAACCTATCCTGCACTAATCAACATCAAAATATACCACTTCAGAATTAGCTTGACTTGGTTATTTCAATGATTTAGCTGGTTATTCTCTCAATTTTTTTTTTTACCTAACATAATATTGTCAAAAGCTATGGAAATAAAAAAGAATGAATCCTGAGCATTATTAAAGCTATTTATATCTTATTTACCAGTAGCACCACACATATATATTTCGCACTTATGTTAGACCAAGAAGAGATGTACTGTTGATAACCGTTTTTAAATGCATTTGTGGAACTGCGAACATGTTGTGATTTGTTGAGGTATCAATATCACAAAAATATTTTTACCAAACTAGATGGATTGACATTAACGAAAGTACACTAGTTTCCATAGAAATAAGTATTGTTTGATCATTACCCTATAAAATATATCCAGAAGCATTAGTAATATGAAACTTACAAACAGCATTACTAGTATATGGTTCTATTAATATGTAAAGGTGATGCGTTTTTGGTAAAATATGTTGTTTTTCTGAAATTTTAATAAAAATGAAGTTGTTCTTCTTGTCTCATTTTAACTTGAATTGACTACCTTACCAGTTTAAATGGTTAGAAATGGTACTTTCCTATTTAATATATCTTTTTTTAAACTAACGAGAATTATCAAACATCTTTTTTATATAAGGTATTGAAAAGTTTGAAATAGACACGACCAATTCATGTTCGGTATTTCTATACATTTCAATATACCACTCTACTCTATATTCTGCTCCAGTGTAACAACCTTCATGACCATAATATTTTACTTTTTTGGTACTTTTGTATAACACCGAATAATTATTTATTATATTATTATACTTTTTGTGTTTTTAATATTTTGGTTTTATGTTTTACTGTGATGCATAACTATAGGCTAAAACACATAAATAAAATTGTAGACTTTTAGAGTAGACTAATATAAAGTTAGTGTTGCACCCATTGGAATCCCTTCTGTTTTAAAACCAATTGTCAGAAATATTTAAATATTAAATGGTGAGAAACAAAAAAACCTTTTTTAGCAACTCTAAGAACCAACGAAAAAAAAAAATAGTATTCACTTATTAATTCAATAAATGAAAATTATTTATTAAAGTTTTTTATTTTATTATCAGGTTAATGTATTCTTTAAAGAATTTCTTATAGAAATTATCCGAATGAAGTTACACTTCAGCCATATCTGCTTGTTATTTATTTTTTTTTTTTCATCCCTTTTTTCTTTCTCGACTTTTCATTACTTTAATTTTTATATCTTCAAATACTTTAATCTACTCCTTAAATAAATATATCTGTTCAGAACTCTTTTTGTGTTTTAGTTATTTTTGAATTGGTAATAAAAAACGTTGTATAAATCATAATTTTTAAATATTCCTTTTCTTTTTAAGGTACCAATCTGTCCTTAAGTATTAAGAATGTTCTAATATAAGATATTGGAACACAATACAAAAATATATATATTTGAAATAAAATATTCTTCTGTATCGCTTTAGCGAACATCAAATTCGCTTTTTATTTTGAGTTTCAAAATCTAAAATATTCCTTCTGATTTATTTAAAAAAAAAATCTTTCAAACAATCATTACAAAAAATAAGTTCTCTAGTTTATTGACATTACCTTATAAGTTGATTATATTCATTATATGATGTAATTAATTAAAACATTATAATATTATTTCCCAAAAAAATATTTTTTACATATATTTAAAAATAAATCTATGATTTATTATAATTAATATATCATGGTAAAATTATAGATAAATCTAACAAGAAAAATAAACCGACTATCCTCTAAGACACATGTTTTTTGTAAAATGTTTGTTTGAAGGTTTATATACATATATATATATTCACAGTATAATTGTCATTAAACATATCTTTAAAAAAAGGGAGATATGTGTTTTTAAAATCTAATTAAGACTCAAATACATCCAAAAAGAACTCTATTTGTGATAAGATCCCTTTATTAACTAAAAATATGTGCGTTTGTTTAAAGCTACAATAATTTGCTGTTAAAACACCTCAAGTAATTCCCATTTTTTTTATCATTTATTACATACATCCACCTTTTTGATTTACAATATGGGAATGATGATGACACAGATATTTAACCCAGCCTAAATATTATTTTAATAGTTACCCGGACATTATTACAAACGACAAAATCACATCCAAATGTGCAACTGTGAATTACATAAAACTATAAAAATGACCGACTATACACCCATTTTAAATTATTTAATTTATGTTCCGTTAGATGCAACCTCTATCCCTTAGTTAGTTTTATTACCAACATTCTAGAAAGCACTCTGTAGGTCCTAAAAACATCAATTGAACTGGGCTTACCTTGACGAAATTTCATTAAACGTGTAACAATATAAGCTGACTTCCAGCTAGGATATAACACCTTACTGACTATTACAATTCAAACTATTTTTAATAATAAGAACACCAGCATTATTATTACGGGAAATAACCTGAATATTTATCAGAAACAAAAAATTATTTTTCAAATAGAAAGTTACCCCTCCCATAATATCAGCAGAAAATCCCCTTGCTCAGAAAAAATATACTTATTAACCAGCAATGCATTCTTACAAATGCGTGTGCATATGCGTTGCCTAAACGAAGATCATAAATCTTCAAATGACAATGAATAAAAACAGTGAAAACCCCCAATAATTTGATTAAACAGAAAAAAAGAACGAACGTAATGTGAAATTAAAAGAAGCATTTAAAATTAATCCCAATGAAAATAAAAAAAAATATTAACAAAATACAGGGAAGTCACCAGTATGAAATAAGAGTGTGTGAAAATAAAATTTACATTACCTCTGTAAACCTCAAATACTTCAACAACCCGATTAAAAAGAAACAACCCAATAACATTAACACCACCTTGTTTAAAGTTACCACTAACCAATCGTTGTTATTCAAAATACTAAAAAATACATATATATTTTGAGGACAACAATCTATAGTGGTCAAATATAAATGGGATATGCTAAATTATATCCTGCCATGACAACAATTACAAACAGCAAAATACAGCATAGTCATGAAAAGCAACACCAAAGAATTCACCTGTACCAACGAATAAAACATTTCACCCGTGGTATTAACCAATTATTTCTGTAACGTAGCAGCTTGGTCAACACCGACAAAAAAAATCAACAGATATTGAAGACACTGTTTAGTTAAAACAATATTCCACATGACAGAAATGTAACTACCATACTATTTCAAAAAAGTTTAGGTTAACAAAAATTGAAATCCACTACCAGCACTCATTATACATCATTATCTTGAATTACCAAATCATCATGTTCACAATAAAACCTATTGGAACAAAGTTACCAGTTTTCAATACTCTACCAATAGGAATGAAATTATATACCAGCTACTGTTAAGCATAGAAAACAACCAATGGACCATTTGATAGTTTAGTCCTTCTTTTCAGAGTTGTATAACCACCATTCCCTGATTAATCCATATAATAAAACTTGTCCCTGACTAACCCACTAGCCAAAACAAATTATTCCCATAATATTTCAAACATGAATAACATCGTTGTAGACTAAACAACCTCACCACAACAACAAAAAAAGGGCAGACAATATCCATAACACAACAACAATTTTTTTTTTCTTTTCAAATTATTGTTTTCAAGTGCTTACCCAAAAAGCACAACAACACTCACAAGTATCATTACCTATGCAACAACAATTTGCTATGTTCAACCAGTTTCTAGAAAAGTCGGAACTCTTCCCCACGGGTGTTTTTGGTATGGGTGTGTATGGGTATGGAGAAGTAATTCCTTATCTTTTAGAATCTAGTAGAACAAGGCAAACAGTGTTGCAGCGAACAGACTTGGATAGTGTTTATAATCCCCCAGACCCCACTGCAGAATCAAAATAAAGGTTGTTGTGCCACTCGTGCACCTAGAGTGGATGCCACATGCCAGTCTTATAAATCACTGCCCCTCTCCTGTGCTTGTGGAAGAGAAATGTAAAACCGTAGCTCTGTTATTCATATTAGTTCTTGTTGTTCTTAGTTTATCGAGTGTTGGAGAAGTGTTGTGTGAACTACTACTATATCTCTTTAAAAACAAGAATCAATTAAATAAATAAACAAACAACAAACAAGAAAGAAGGAGGAAAGAAGAAACAAACGTGTCCCTCCCTCCTTGGAAAAATAAATAAACAAAAATCTTCCAAAAAAAAATTATAAGAAACATCCCTCTACCAATTTGCAGGGGGGTGAGGAGATGAAACTACAGGACTGCGTTTTAACAGCAGAACAACTCTCCAGTATTTTTTACATTGATAAAAAAAATTACGGACCTTTTATAAAAAGACTTTCCTAGAACAGCTATACAATTACCGAGCGTACGTGTCGGCCTATGCTTCCCAGAAAAACAGGAGAAGTTAGTAAAAAGCGAGCCTACGTCTAGGCAGGCTCTTTTCTGGAAAAACAAGAAAGGTTACCAGGCGCTCCGTGTAAAGCCGATGTAAGAAAAACAATTTTTTTTCCTTCTCTTAGCCCGCGCCGTGAAGGGAAACAAGTTACAGACAGAAATCCTTGTAGGCGGAATGTCCCGTTAACTACACTTTTACTTATTAGAATGCTCAAAGGAGCAGGTTCCAACTTCTAGAGGGAGCTCCCCTAGCACACTCTCCTCCAGGGTAGTGGTTTACTGATGTAAAAAATATGGACAGATTGCAAAATTTCGGAGTTCAAATTACTTTTCCCACTGAACAGAATCGGAGGACCTCGCGGAACATTGCGGCTTTCGCCGCATGTTCCACTTCGGTGTATGATATACTGAATATTTGTATAGAATTATTATATATTGGCTGTATATTTTATATTCAAAGATTAATATTAATAGTTTAAACCATATTATTATTTATATATATTAATTAATATTGATTTTTCATTTAAACTTAATTCTCGATGTTTCAAATATATTATATAAAAAATCACCCATATTGTAATTTTCATATTTACAAACATAAATTTGTTTTTCAAGATATTTCATGTAATAATAATAATATTAAACACTATTAACAAATAATTTAACCTATATATAAAAATTATATTCGAAACCTCAAAATATATATTTATACATGTACATTGAACAAATCTTATTTAGAGATATTTTTATTGATTAAAGTTTTAATAGTTGTATCTAATAAAATTTTACAAACCCATTTCAATTTATATTCCTTTATATATATAAAACAAATATTATTATTTATCAATATCTTTAGAAAAATTATATATAATATAATGAGTTGATTATAACTATATTAATACTATATACACAGAATTACATACCTATTTTAAATAATATATGATTTTGTATCTTGTTTAATATGAATATTTATGTTCCATACATGTATTTTTCTTATATTAAATCGGTTAATTATGTTTTATATCTTTATTCTATTTTAATATATATTATATATATTGTGTATATTTTGTTTTAAATAAGTTAATATTGAATATTATATTACACGTTGAATAATTTGTAAACATAGATTTAAAGGTAAATATTTAATTTTCAAATATATTTTTTATAATATATAAAATAGTATATTATTTATATCTAATATCACATATAAGATATTCATATTAAATATATTAATTACACTACAATATAAACTTAGTTATTATAAAGTAAATTAAAACTATATAAATGTATTTTTAATATATATATATTTTAATCTATATTTATATTGATATAAATATTAAAATTTTACATCTTTATATATTAGTTATATATATTGAATATAAAATATTAATGGTGATATATATATATATTTATCTCTAAGAATTCTATAGTATGTATTATGTTTTTTTTATATATTAAAAATATATTTTTTATGTATCTTTAATATTGTCTTATATTTTAATGATATTATTATATATATATATATTATTTTATAATATTTTTAGAATTGTATATTATCTTAATATATTTTAGTTAGTATTTATATATATTTTAGGTGTATTATATAACATGATGAATTGTAAATATTCAATAAAATAATAAAATTATAGAGTGTATATATTAATATAGTATTACATATTAATATATCTATAGAAATTTATATAAATATATATTGCTATATATATGGCATGTAATTAGCACAAACCCAACTGTGGTAAGTCTGAAGATGTTTGTTCCCCTTCCCATCAGCATAATAATAATATATATATTGTTACAAATTTATTAAACTTTTACTATCTTTGCCTAAAACTTTTAATTAGATCTGACTTCTTCTATAGTTAGTGATAACTGTTGATAAAAAATTGGATAAAGTGTTACTTTACCATTACCCCGCATCCATCAAATAAGTATATTATGTTCTTTTATATAAGTATCCAGTTCCAATTTTTATGTATGACAGAAAGAAATAATAAGAAAATTTTATATATACATTCTCTATATCTTATTCACCTTTGTATCACTTCTCACCCTTAGCAGTCAGAAAAATTGCATTATCCTTTATCATTCTTCCTATTACTTCTTTCTTTTTCTTATAAATTGTCTTTAGAATAATTAATTTGAACCAAATATGCTAATGGAACATCTTAAAAAATATCAGACTTTTATTTATAATAATACGTTAATTGTCATAGGATAGTGCATTTATAAATAACAAAAGCTATCTAAATTTTTAAACAATGAAATACTAAACATAAGAAGGTTTTTCTTTCTATAAAATATCTCACTTGTAACATAAATAATATGACAAAACACCCAACACCAGGTATACATCCCAATAGATAATTCAAACATTTCCTCACATCCTTAGTCTTCAAATACCAGTCACCTCACTATCATTGTAACAAATCAAAGTTCCCAGCAATCAAAATTAGATAAGAATTCCTTGTTCTAGATCAAGCTTTTGAATCGAGCAATATTATTTTTTAAGAAAAACCAATGAATCTCATAAAATTATTTGGTTTATTAATTTCTTTTATTCTTACCAAAGCACATAAGAGCAGATTAAAAACATATTATTGAATCGTAAGTGTGTATATCCAACAGAGTTCATAACTAGTAACTCATAACAATTTTTTTTTCCTTACAAAACAATATTATACATCCATAGCAATTTGCTAATAAAAAAAAAGTATAAAAAAAGGCAAACCAATATGGGTGTATTTCATATATTAGAATAATGGTAAAAAGATTCTCTTTCACAAATGCATTTTTCAATTATTATGGATTATTTGTATTAAGTTGAATCCTGGATTAATTGCTTTTTTAATAAAGATGGTTAATTTTTGTTTTATTTAGTTTTCCATTTACCAGTAATTTATAATCTAAATTTCTATTTCATTTCCCCAAGATAAGGAATACAACACGTTCATTATTTATTATGCGAGAGACCTCAGAAAGATTAGATTAGATTATGTCACCTCAAGTCTCAAAATATTTTGCATTTTAATATAGCATTGTGGCTTTCCTAAGGAACATATATGCTCACAAATTTCTTTACAAATCCTTTGTGCAACTTCACCATTTTCTTTATAAAGAGTAGTCTGATACCTGATCTATAACTAATCTTGTGATGCTTGCTCCTCCTTCTCATCATTTGGTAGTTCCATATATTCAATATCAGCGTTTGAATTGGTTATATCAGTAATTCTGAATTGGGTGTTCACAACAAACAAGGCACCACTCTAAATAAAAATATCAAATGTATCAACTTGTTTAAAAATGTATTCATTCTTTTTAATAGTTTGATATAAACAGGAATAGCAGTTTTGCAATCATATAATCTACTAAGATATTAATAAAGGAGTGAAAAACACATATCTTTGAATAACAGATTATAGATTCGTGTTGCCTTTAGATAACTAACCTGAAGAGCTATGGAAAACTTCTAACTAATTTAGTTTGGTGTCTATCATACACATAGTGTGTCATTTAACAATTTACAGTTCTCTAAATATCTTTCATCTTTCTTTCTTATTCTTACAAAGTTATTCAATACTTAGCATATTTGTTGTTATCATTTATTAATCTATCAACCACACCCCACTTTTTTTAGAAAGAAAACAAACTTCACAAAACCACTAGCAATCCTCGAGCAATTTTGAAAAAAAAATAAAAACAATAAAAGATTCAAAACAAATCCCGAGGGAAAAAAATACAAACTCTAAACAATAGAAAAACAATACATTGTTACTGTACTTTTTTCAAGAAAAAAAAATATTTTATCTTCAAGAGAAGCGAGGAGGAAAACAAATATAATACTGTTATGGTCAAGCAACGATATACCCTTAAAATAAACATATATATCTCGAACTATATCAATATATACCTTCTTACAATCCGCTTGACATCGATATCACAATGGTATAAAAACTTAAACTTCCAGACTCTGTTTTCCCAACATGATACAAAGACAAGTCCAAATAAAAAAAAAAATAATTAAAAACATGAACATGAATAAATCTGTTTATACCTCCTAGACCAGCAACATTAACCCATTCAAACTTCATATTCCTGTTAATGTACCAATATGTAAATAACCAATGACTTGGTTGCATACAGTTACGGGACTATGCCAATGTTGCAATACTTTAAAATTTCATTCCTACTAGCATATCTTTTTTCAAGAATAGAGACTATTATCTCCATGAAAACATGCTAGATAGCATAGCTATAACTATTATTCAAACATAACTTACCACAGAAATTAAATATCAATAATAACGTAAAGCATAGGTACAATTTTACTACCATGTGTAGACACAGTGTTATAATAACAGCTCACCACATATTCACTTTCTCTTGTGGTATTATAGAAAATAATAAACCTGGGTAAAAGATAAAAATATTAATAGGTTCTCTTTATACTAATCCATGAGTTTAAACCGCATGAATATTGCATGGCGTAATAATATAAGTGATCAATTTAGAAACCTCATATTTAAATTTATACTCCTTTCCAGTGACCTGGTAAAACAAGTTGATATCTATTATATACAAATAGAATAATATGATCATATATTTTCCGAAAGAGTGTTATTAAGGAATAGTCTTCGAATTCGGTACTATATTGTGATTATTGTTGTATTTATAAACATCCTTCTAAATGATAAGTTTATTTATCAAATATGTTGAATGAGACATATATAAAATAGTTCATTAAACCATTGATATTTTTTTTTCTACTTTTCTAATAGAGTCAAATTAAATGATATCACAATCCAATTTTTTTAAAAATAAATTTCTCCTTTTATTTACTAATGCCTCATATTAACTAATGCTATTATCTAAGTGCTAATGTTGGAAGACAACTAGTTTACTAATTATTTTTTTTTCTATTATATCTCTCTTGTTTTAGTTTGTTCATGATTCGAACATCATATATTAATAGTATTAGTATTATGCTTTGATCATTAAGTTAAGAACGTTTAATTAATGAAAATAATTGGGATCAGATCAAATAAGTGGTACTTAAAAAACAGCTAATTTAGAAATAAACAATATTTTCATATAATATATTTGAGATGATCTGATTCAGACAGGCAATAGCATAAATTAAAAAATTGTATTTTACCTATTGGTTCAAGACTGATGTTATGGTTTTTTAAGGGATATAAGTCTTTATGCTTTTATAGAAATATATCACAAGAATATCATGTCTAGCGTTTTCACTACAGTAGCATCCTAATTAATATACTTTATAAATATATTATTCATCATATAATTCGTATTTTATTTTTTTTTTTATTTTGTTCATAAATTTTTTCAAATTTATCTTATTTTACTTTACTAGTTCATCTATTTATTATATGCCCTATTATCATTCATCTACAATATTAATATTATCCATACTATATTATATACTAGTATATGTTTTACTAACATTAGTAACATCCATATACACTATATTTCAATTAAATTTATAAATCTTATTACCTTTTGACTTATAATTATATTTTTATATTATTGTTAATACTTAGCTATTGAATATATAAGAATTTAAAATATATTAATTATTATTGTCTTTTCATATTATGCATTTTTCTTATTATAGGATAGATATCAATTAATTCTTAAATAACCATATAAATATACCATTCATATATTTATATATATATTTTATAGATAACGTTAATATGTTTAATACACATAAGAATATATTGAAATAAACGAATATAATATATATGGACAATGCAATTTTATGTTATTTTATTATAATAATAGTATATTTTTACAAACGGCTAACAGAGGTTATTCACTGAAATAAAAAAATAAGTACTTATAGTGTTAAATAAAATTTCCTATGAAATGAATTCAACATTTGAATGTTAAAAAATATTTTTTAATACATAATATATATTTGTTCAAATATATGGTTATTATTATAAAATTGTTTTGGAATAAAATAATTTTAAAAGGACAGAATACTATAAATTAATATACTATATGATATAATATAGATATGTAGAACGAAAAATAGTTATGATAATATTTTAATTCATACAAATATACTAATTATTTATATATTCTTATACCAAAACATATTATTTAGTATACATTTTATACCCCAAGTTAATCTATAATTCAAAGCTTTTTAAAAAATAGTGTGTGATGGTGAAACTGGAGCCTTGGCATTAAATTTTATCATACTTTTAAAAGTTATAAAAGTTGAGTTTAATCAAGTTTGTTTCCTCATCTAACATTACTTATACCTAGAAAACTAAAAAAGAATAAACACAATAAAGTCATATTTTTTTGTTTTATTTTGTGGTTAATATATGTGTTGGAGAATTATAAGAGATATAATGGGGACATTATTTTTGAACAACTGATTTCCAATATATATTATTTGCAAAGATTTAATTTGGACAAGTATAGTCATTCTCATTCATATGGTTACTTGACACCTAGTTTATATATACGCAATGTGTTTTTCACTTATAATTATATTAGCACTCTCATTTTAATAGGTGTTATCTAATATTCCTCTTCACCAATTATAATTTCCTATAAACGATTTACTAAACCACAAAGTCACATTTTAAAGCCATAAACGTGCACTTCTCCTCTGAGGACTACGATATAAATTTCATTAAATACCACCATAATAAAACTAAAACCAATAAACAATATATAAAATTAAAAAAATCACTATATTTTTAAAATACAACGACAACATATATATTAAAACGGTATTTTTAAAGAATATTATCATTTTCTTTAGAATTCTTAAATAGCAACTATAAATTTTGAGAATATGAAAAATTTGCATATTCAACAGTGTTTTGTGGAGGCCATTCAAAAAATTAAAAAAAATAGAAATATCTCAAACAAAGATGTTTCCCATTGCCTTTACATATCCGTTTTATGAAATGACTAAAGATTCTTGTTACCATGTTGAATCCTTCGATCACTTGTTTACATATATTTTATAGGTACCATTTCAAATATATTTTAAATACTCCTTAAAAAGTCAAATCATTATTTCAAAACACTATGAATATAAACTTTCATGTTAACAACGAAATAGACAATGATTGTTTGTTTATAAGATAGAGATATATAATATACTACAAAATATTTAACACATTTATTTATTCTTAACTATTTCTATATAAATATAGTACATTCCTAAGTCAATGTACTTTGTTTATTTTATTTTATTTTTGGAGAATAACATCAATTTTTTTTTTTTACTACGACAGAGTTTTCTGAAAGTACGCCAACTTAACTAGGGGAATTTTAGAGTCCAGTGAATCACAAATATCATACATGCTTATAAGTATGTCCTATTTGTAGGCGTAGAGGTTTGACTGGTATAAACGCTATTTATAAATTCTTTTGAACTTCAAGAACCCAGTCCAAAAACTTTTTATTTGTTCTTATCCATCCTGCAATAACAGGTACAAACAGAGGGCACTCCTCAAATTCAAAGTGCACCAATTTATTCATGTCCTTAAAAAATACAGGAAATGCTTTTAAATTACAGAGACCTTGTACCCAAATACTATTTTTTAGTACCTTTTCATGTAACCTTTCCTCAAAAAAACACCACAAAAAGAAGATTATTATTTGGATGTTTCTTTTCCCATTGATATACTTGAAAATAGCTTTTTGTTGCTCTACTTTACATAGCTTTTTAATATAGCATTGTAAATCCAACAAGAAATCTCGTTTTTGAGTTAAAAATATACGACTATTATAATTTGTATTAGCATCTTTTTGAATTGTTTGGTGTGCTTGAAAACAACGGTCAATGAAATATCTATGTTTTTTGTAGCACTTACAATTTTCCTCGATGTTATTATAGAAAATTAATTTAATTATGTCTATTCTATGTTTGATAATCGCTTTCCAAGCATTTTGAAACAATATTTTGAGTTTTCTTTTACCATCTGATTTAATTAATTTATCAACGCCTATAATGTTGAATTTAGTAATACCATCGAAACGTGCATACAATGTCTTTAATGTGTCTTTGGAGTGAATTTCAACAAACCTCTGAGACCCCATATTTAAACAATTTTGAACAGAATTTATAAATTTATTTTCTGGTTGTAATAATAAATCAAGCACCAAAATTTCCGCAGAAAGTTTACCGAAAACTTCACCATAATCTGTATGACAGGAGCAATTCGTTTTGTTCTCCATACATTTTCTACAGAGAGATAGAGGAAATTCATAATGCCATTGAATAAATTGTCTTGGATCTAGACCTAATAAATGCTTTTGTATTGAATCAAATCGTTCAATATTCAGATAATCTTTAAGGTCCCTTACTAATTCACCTTTTTTCGTATTTTTTAAAAACTTACATAAATTCGGATCCTTAGAAACGTCTCTGAAAGATAGCCTATCCAGTCTAAGTTTACTAACAATTGATTCTGGATTTATATTATTTGCAGAAGCAACAAACTCTGAACCGCTTTCTGGAGTTTTATTTTTTGGGGATGTAGTTTGAGAAACTGTTGATGGAGTGGTTGATATAGTAGAGGATATAGGGGTACTTGAAATACTGTGGGAGGAAAATGGTTTGTCTATAGTGGCGGATACTTCAGAACTTGTCGAGGTAGGATGAGCACATCTCCTTTGTCTAGGAGTTCTTGTAGAAATAGGAAGAGATGACTTGAATATCGGAATATTTAATATATTTGAAGAATCTGAAGAAGTAGATATACTAAATGATGACGTATTCTTAGAAGTAGAAATCTGTGTATTTGGACTAGTGATTGTGAGCGATTTAGGATCTCTCACTGAACTCCTAGAATTGGTTGCATTGATAGATTTAATACCAGTGGTGGGATATTCAATTGCATTTAAATTTTTTGTTGAATTTTGTGAATTGTTATCAGCAGGGTCAGCATCACTGTTATTATTACTTGTGTCTACTCTTATATTTTGATTTTGTTGTCCATATTGTACTAATGCGTAGCTATTAATGTGAAGAGGAAAAGCAGTGTGCATTTTCTTTCTTAGAGGACCTTGCATCTCTACAATATTATCATTATTCCTTTTAACAGTTTTACCTAATACGGATATTCTTACTTTCTCTATAAGTTTGTTATCAATTCCATTTGAACAACACAAGTCATGACCCATATACTGTAAATTATAAAATTTACTTATTTGTTTTGTAATACATTCCTTCCAATTTATGTCTTCGAGATGTGTTTTCAATTCACTAATTTGAAACGGGATGCGTCTATTTTCAACAGCAACAATGTGAACATAACCACCTTTTCTAATTCTACCAATCATTTGTAGATAATCAATGGGATCTACTTGACAGTCTGCCAAGCATACAAAATTTACTGATGGACAATCTAATCCATTAGATATAAGTTTCGTCCCCATTACAATCCGTGTTTTAGAGTATGCATTTTCAAAATCTTCGAAAATTTTGGTTTTAACTTCTTCTTTTACATCAGCATCAACCATACAAACGGAATCTTCCTCCTCAAAAAATTTGTTGTATATATTTCTCATTTTACTCTTGCTACTAAAGAAGAATACCCCTTTACCCTGTTCTGTATTTTTCAGATACCTGTAAATTAAGTTATAGACTATATCTTCAAACTTTGTCTTTTCACACCATTCTACATTAGTTCTGATGTTCTTGTTGGGTACCTCCTCAATTGCGTTAATATACCTTCCTTCTTTCACTATTCTTCTACTTATGTCACGTTCAATTGTGATAATATCCAACAACCATCTTGGAAGCGTTGCTGATATCATTATAATTTTCAAATACTTTTCCCATTCAAAACCTGCTATAGTTGACAGTCTGCTTCTAAATTTCTTTTCTGTCCACAAAACGTGAGCTTCATCAAAAATAATATAACCTCTTTTAACATTTTCAAAAATGTTTTCCCAATTAGCAAGTGTTTCTTTTATACCTCTAGAAGCGAAAGAATCAAAACAACCAACTAAAACATTAACTTTTTTGCTCTTCAAGTTAACCTCAGACTCCTTCAAAATATTAATATCTTCAACTATCAAATTATAGCTTCTTAATTTCTTAATGGAACTTATTTTTAAAGCCTCATATGGGACAGCCAAAAAGTGGATATAATGTCCAGGGTCAGCTTTATGTAATGTTAAAATAGGCAATACATACGTTAAAGTCTTACCAAATGCAGTAGGAGCTTGTAAAGCAAGAAATTTTCTATTGCATAATAAGATGTTTAGGGTAAAGTTATGTTGGGTAGCCGACAAAAATTTAAAATTCTTCCCGTAGAGTTTCTTTCCCTCCTCAAAAACATCCCATATATCAAATAAAGCAGTATCAGTTACAACTTCTTCAGCTAGCGGACGATGTTCTTCATTATTAGCTGAGTCTCTCTTAATGCTATAATAATTAGTTATTTCTTGGAATTTTTGACACAACTTCTTGGCATGGTAATAATCTAAATCACATTCATATATATGGTCAATATGCCTACTTTTGTCCACACCATAGTTATTATTATGAGTTTTTATGTTGTGACCAAAGCAATATGATAACATTGTGGAATGTTCATTCATTAATAACCCTTCAGGAACAATAAAATGTTTCCATAGAGCAACAAGACCTTGTCTAAATGTTCTAAGTTTGTGGTGTTTGTAATATGATTGATCTTTTGGAAAAGACATAAGTGTACTAGAAAAAGAAGTAGAAGAAATCAGCCCATAATGCAAGACGTCAACAAAAAGAAACATTTTCAAAATAGTATCACCCGTTGAATTTGCAGGCATTTGTTCAAATGTATGTGTACCAGCAGTAAATCTAAGTTCTCTTGTGTTTTCTTCTTCCTCCTCTGCTTCGGGAGTCTCTAAAAAATCTTCTTCGACATCATTAGAGAATTCTTGGATATAATTGTGTTTTAGCATATCTGTTTTAAAAATTGTTGATTTATCATCTAGTAACTCAATTGTGAAGGGTCTCAATATATACAAGTACCACAATATATGAGTGGTAACAACTTTATCCATAAACAGCAATCTGGAGTCATATTTTTTGTTTTTATTATATTTTGTTTTGAAATAAAACACCCTATCAACTACGTCCAGGAACAGATTTCTGTCGTAACCACTAAACGAAAGAATACTTAGTTCAGGGAAACGTAAAGCAATCCCGGGAGAAATCCAAATACTAAACATTAACAACTTAGTGATTTCGTTGATTAAACGAAGTAGTTTTTTTTTAATATTTTCATCATTGGCCTCAATGTCATTCTTCCAAACAATATTAAATTCTTCCACTGTTGATTGAGGAATTGTATCAAATATACTTGAAATCACCGTGTGATCTATATTTTCTCTATCAATGTTCATACTTGAAGAGAAAAAAACTTTCTGATAAACTCTTTGTGGGGTACCAAGAGACAACCACTCCGTTAAATCATTTATACATTCTTCAATTGAAATTGTAAGTTCTTCTTTTATAATACTTATCATTTTAAATGACAATATTTTACCTTTAACAAGAACATACTTTCCCTCCGGGTCAATACTAACTTTGTTCTTTGTGTCGGTATAGTTTTCCTTTACTACCATTGTATACAGTTTTTTGAAGTTGGTGATAAATTTGTCATCTTCAAAGGTACCGTACGACTCAGCAGTAACTCCCACATTAGTAGATATAGCAAAAGCTGATAATACAATCAATTGTCTGATTGCATCCAACTTATACCTAAAAGAAAGTATGCTTTCAACTGGACACGTTTCATTTTTCATTTTCCACTTACCTACATTAAAGCCACAGATTCTGATCCATCTGAAAAGGTATTCTTGAAATTTAGATTCTTCGATAGCTTGTAAGAAGACAGGACATAGTAACTTCTCTAGAGTAGTAAAACTTTTATTTTTAAATGCTTCTTTCACTAGATGGATATCTTCATTCGATAGAAACTCATCATTAGCAAAAAAAGACAATCTTCTACCATTCAATAGCAAAAATAAAGGAACGTTCAGACGTTTTGAGTATTCCTTAATAGTAGCAGGATCAAACCTCTTGACTAACGAACCAAAATTTGTATGGAAATTCTTATTAAAATAATTTCCAGCTTTAACAATAGCCACACTATAAATGTGGAAAACAAATTCTTCAATATCTATCTTATTGCTATTAGCAAAATCATCAATTTCTTGTAAAATTTCAAAATCTCCTGTAGTAAATTTAAAGGTATCAATTTTGATAATTTGAGAAAACACGCTATTATCCTTCGATTTCCTAGACTGTGGAATGCATAAGTTCATATCAACTTTGCTACGATGTTTAGAAGGAAGAGGTGCTATGTATACACGCCTTCCACCAGTGCTTGTCATACAATGGCAGGTGACATGAAACTTTCTAATTACTTTACTCTTATTATGTCTAGCGATCATGCTGTTTATATTAGCTACTGTACCGTTGGTAAGTTCGACAAATTCTTCCATTTTCATTGAAACATAATTGAATAGCTCCTTATTGGCTTCATAAATTAGGTCCGTGCTAGCAATGTCATAATGGGATAATTTTTTTAGGTTCTTACTTTCCAATTCTCTAACTAATGAAGCGGTTAGGAATTTTTTAGCTTTTCTTAAAGATAAAATATCCTTTTCTTGTTTATCAATCAACCAGCCACTAAAATAACTGATTCTCTCATTGATATCAACTGGAAATTCAGTATCAGCAATCATATTAAATGTAAGTTGTATTTTGAATATAAAGTGTCTTATTATAGTGCACTGTTGGTAATATTCCGTCGAAATAAAAATTCAAGATAGCAATAGTGTAATAAATTACCAGAAGATCAAGAATTGTCTTTACTAGGTTGGTTTTTCATTTAACCTTTTTTTTTTATTTTAGTTTTTTTTTTATAACATATCGAGGAAAAGTTGGAATATTTTCTCTTTTCCCAAAATATTTTATCACATCATTGTTTGAACACTAAAGATGAATAGAAAAAGAATCTTTTGAAACTTAAACAATATGTTTCTAAAAGCAATCTCATAACTAAATTAAGACTTATTAGTATTAACTTTAACTATTAAAATGATTAAACAACATATTGGAAAGCAAATAATAACAACATAATATAAAAAGGAAAGAAAGAAGAATAAAAACATTGTGTGTATGGAAAAGGGTACAAATATTTCCATAGTTATTATGTGACAGTTTTATGAGAAATATATATTGTGTATTATTTTCTTCACTCTAATATTGTATGGTCTATCTCTTTTGCAAGTGGTATTAATGATAACAGCGTACACTCACCATATTACAGCTTTTTTGTAGAAACAAACCAGAAGAACATATGTGAACAAATAGTAGAATCATTTTAAGCATAACCTATTTTTTCAAAGCATCAAAGTAAACTATTATTATTCCACTTTTTTTTTCTCCTCAACTATTCATTTTATTATGGGAACTACTAATATACATAATATTGGCGTTTTGCTATATTCGCTTCTGAAGTAACAATAACATGAGAGCAAGGATATTAATTGTCTATTCCACGTGTGATTTCAGCCAAATTCTACTTTTATTCTTTACAATTATATTTTATTCACATATCAAAGAACTAATAGGTTATAATTAACTTATGCAGTTTAACTTAGTGTCTCCAATCTTTTATGAGATAACTTTGTGCAGTTATCTCTGTTCCATTTTTATGCTCTTCTTTATCTATAAATCTATCTTTTAATAGAGTAAATAATATAAAGTATGATAACCATAAGATTCTTGTTTTTGGCAATGATAAAAGAAAAAAAGTACTTGAAACATTCGAGGGTTAGTGTATATAATATTGTCTCAACTAAATGAACTGTCTGATGAAATAAAATTTTATCCATGATCTTCTTTTATTATTCTAATGGAAATTATTTTATGTATTTAGAAGAAAAGCTTTTAAAGAAGAAACACCACAAAGCATCGATATTCAATGTAGGTACATCTCAAGCAACATATAATGAGATAGATCAAAATATAATAGTAATAGCAATCTAAGCAATAATACAACTACTATGAGAAATCACATCAATGAATAAGGCAATAGAAAGTGTGAAGTCTTAAATAAATTTCTTCCCCTAGTGAGATAACCATTGTTTAATTCCTGATTTTTGTGTCGAATATTGAAACTATTATATTAAAAGTATTTTGAGGAAGTCATATTTTTATAAGTAAAGATTGACCCAACTCTTTAGTTGAACAAAAAAAATATAATATATTTGGTAGATCCTTCTGTAAAGACAACGACAATCAGGTATTTTCCAATAAACAGTCAAAGAATAATAGATGGATCGATTTTTAAAAGTAATGTTCACTTCCCATAATATGGATTCTAGAAAGCTAATTACTGATATTTAGCAGTGAAAAATGATTTTTATAATAATGATAACATGAGGAATTTTTATTACACGGTTCGGTCTTGTTATAATATGTTATAAATAAAACAATATTTACTTTTCGTATATTGTTGCCCAACCATTTATAAAGAATAAACTGCTCATTAAGTCATTTGTATATTTCAACAAAAAAATATTGAAATATGTCTACAGAACCTCTCCCATTTCGAAAGTTATCCAGAAACAATAAAAAGTAACCACAGAGTTTAATTCTTAGTTTCATCCTTAGAACATCCTGATAATAAAATGAGATGAAAATAGGAATAATGCAAATACTACATTAATGTGTAGTCGTTAAATGTCAATATGTTATGGAGAGAAAGGAGAAAGTCACATTGCCAATTGCTTCTGTGGAGTGTTTTTCCTCTTTTTCACTTGTCCTCCTTCTTCTTTCGTCTTTTTTTTTTTTTTTTTTTTGCTATGAAGTTATCTTCAATAAAAATTTATCTGTGTTAGTTTAAAACCAAATGAAAAAACAAAAAGATTCCCTTTTTCAATATCTTGAATATATAAAATAATGAAGAGTAAAGAGAAAGAAGACAAAACTAATACTGTTAAGGGCAGTAAGGGGCACGTATATAGAATAACCTATCCTGCACTAATCAACATCAAAATATACCACTTCAGAATTAGCTTGACTTGGTTATTTCAATGATTTAGCTGGTTATTCTCTCAATTTTTTTTTTTACCTAACATAATATTGTCAAAAGCTATGGAAATAAAAAAGAATGAATCCTGAGCATTATTAAAGCTATTTATATCTTATTTACCAGTAGCACCACACATATATATTTCGCACTTATGTTAGACCAAGAAGAGATGTACTGTTGATAACCGTTTTTAAATGCATTTGTGGAACTGCGAACATGTTGTGATTTGTTGAGGTATCAATATCACAAAAATATTTTTACCAAACTAGATGGATTGACATTAACGAAAGTACACTAGTTTCCATAGAAATAAGTATTGTTTGATCATTACCCTATAAAATATATCCAGAAGCATTAGTAATATGAAACTTACAAACAGCATTACTAGTATATGGTTCTATTAATATGTAAAGGTGATGCGTTTTTGGTAAAATATGTTGTTTTTCTGAAATTTTAATAAAAATGAAGTTGTTCTTCTTGTCTCATTTTAACTTGAATTGACTACCTTACCAGTTTAAATGGTTAGAAATGGTACTTTCCTATTTAATATATCTTTTTTTAAACTAACGAGAATTATCAAACATCTTTTTTATATAAGGTATTGAAAAGTTTGAAATAGACACGACCAATTCATGTTCGGTATTTCTATACATTTCAATATACCACTCTACTCTATATTCTGCTCCAGTGTAACAACCTTCATGACCATAATATTTTACTTTTTTGGTACTTTTGTATAACACCGAATAATTATTTATTATATTATTATACTTTTTGTGTTTTTAATATTTTGGTTTTATGTTTTACTGTGATGCATAACTATAGGCTAAAACACATAAATAAAATTGTAGACTTTTAGAGTAGACTAATATAAAGTTAGTGTTGCACCCATTGGAATCCCTTCTGTTTTAAAACCAATTGTCAGAAATATTTAAATATTAAATGGTGAGAAACAAAAAAACCTTTTTTAGCAACTCTAAGAACCAACGAAAAAAAAAAATAGTATTCACTTATTAATTCAATAAATGAAAATTATTTATTAAAGTTTTTTATTTTATTATCAGGTTAATGTATTCTTTAAAGAATTTCTTATAGAAATTATCCGAATGAAGTTACACTTCAGCCATATCTGCTTGTTATTTATTTTTTTTTTTTCATCCCTTTTTTCTTTCTCGACTTTTCATTACTTTAATTTTTATATCTTCAAATACTTTAATCTACTCCTTAAATAAATATATCTGTTCAGAACTCTTTTTGTGTTTTAGTTATTTTTGAATTGGTAATAAAAAACGTTGTATAAATCATAATTTTTAAATATTCCTTTTCTTTTTAAGGTACCAATCTGTCCTTAAGTATTAAGAATGTTCTAATATAAGATATTGGAACACAATACAAAAATATATATATTTGAAATAAAATATTCTTCTGTATCGCTTTAGCGAACATCAAATTCGCTTTTTATTTTGAGTTTCAAAATCTAAAATATTCCTTCTGATTTATTTAAAAAAAAAATCTTTCAAACAATCATTACAAAAAATAAGTTCTCTAGTTTATTGACATTACCTTATAAGTTGATTATATTCATTATATGATGTAATTAATTAAAACATTATAATATTATTTCCCAAAAAAATATTTTTTACATATATTTAAAAATAAATCTATGATTTATTATAATTAATATATCATGGTAAAATTATAGATAAATCTAACAAGAAAAATAAACCGACTATCCTCTAAGACACATGTTTTTTGTAAAATGTTTGTTTGAAGGTTTATATACATATATATATATTCACAGTATAATTGTCATTAAACATATCTTTAAAAAAAGGGAGATATGTGTTTTTAAAATCTAATTAAGACTCAAATACATCCAAAAAGAACTCTATTTGTGATAAGATCCCTTTATTAACTAAAAATATGTGCGTTTGTTTAAAGCTACAATAATTTGCTGTTAAAACACCTCAAGTAATTCCCATTTTTTTTATCATTTATTACATACATCCACCTTTTTGATTTACAATATGGGAATGATGATGACACAGATATTTAACCCAGCCTAAATATTATTTTAATAGTTACCCGGACATTATTACAAACGACAAAATCACATCCAAATGTGCAACTGTGAATTACATAAAACTATAAAAATGACCGACTATACACCCATTTTAAATTATTTAATTTATGTTCCGTTAGATGCAACCTCTATCCCTTAGTTAGTTTTATTACCAACATTCTAGAAAGCACTCTGTAGGTCCTAAAAACATCAATTGAACTGGGCTTACCTTGACGAAATTTCATTAAACGTGTAACAATATAAGCTGACTTCCAGCTAGGATATAACACCTTACTGACTATTACAATTCAAACTATTTTTAATAATAAGAACACCAGCATTATTATTACGGGAAATAACCTGAATATTTATCAGAAACAAAAAATTATTTTTCAAATAGAAAGTTACCCCTCCCATAATATCAGCAGAAAATCCCCTTGCTCAGAAAAAATATACTTATTAACCAGCAATGCATTCTTACAAATGCGTGTGCATATGCGTTGCCTAAACGAAGATCATAAATCTTCAAATGACAATGAATAAAAACAGTGAAAACCCCCAATAATTTGATTAAACAGAAAAAAAGAACGAACGTAATGTGAAATTAAAAGAAGCATTTAAAATTAATCCCAATGAAAATAAAAAAAAATATTAACAAAATACAGGGAAGTCACCAGTATGAAATAAGAGTGTGTGAAAATAAAATTTACATTACCTCTGTAAACCTCAAATACTTCAACAACCCGATTAAAAAGAAACAACCCAATAACATTAACACCACCTTGTTTAAAGTTACCACTAACCAATCGTTGTTATTCAAAATACTAAAAAATACATATATATTTTGAGGACAACAATCTATAGTGGTCAAATATAAATGGGATATGCTAAATTATATCCTGCCATGACAACAATTACAAACAGCAAAATACAGCATAGTCATGAAAAGCAACACCAAAGAATTCACCTGTACCAACGAATAAAACATTTCACCCGTGGTATTAACCAATTATTTCTGTAACGTAGCAGCTTGGTCAACACCGACAAAAAAAATCAACAGATATTGAAGACACTGTTTAGTTAAAACAATATTCCACATGACAGAAATGTAACTACCATACTATTTCAAAAAAGTTTAGGTTAACAAAAATTGAAATCCACTACCAGCACTCATTATACATCATTATCTTGAATTACCAAATCATCATGTTCACAATAAAACCTATTGGAACAAAGTTACCAGTTTTCAATACTCTACCAATAGGAATGAAATTATATACCAGCTACTGTTAAGCATAGAAAACAACCAATGGACCATTTGATAGTTTAGTCCTTCTTTTCAGAGTTGTATAACCACCATTCCCTGATTAATCCATATAATAAAACTTGTCCCTGACTAACCCACTAGCCAAAACAAATTATTCCCATAATATTTCAAACATGAATAACATCGTTGTAGACTAAACAACCTCACCACAACAACAAAAAAAGGGCAGACAATATCCATAACACAACAACAATTTTTTTTTTCTTTTCAAATTATTGTTTTCAAGTGCTTACCCAAAAAGCACAACAACACTCACAAGTATCATTACCTATGCAACAACAATTTGCTATGTTCAACCAGTTTCTAGAAAAGTCGGAACTCTTCCCCACGGGTGTTTTTGGTATGGGTGTGTATGGGTATGGAGAAGTAATTCCTTATCTTTTAGAATCTAGTAGAACAAGGCAAACAGTGTTGCAGCGAACAGACTTGGATAGTGTTTATAATCCCCCAGACCCCACTGCAGAATCAAAATAAAGGTTGTTGTGCCACTCGTGCACCTAGAGTGGATGCCACATGCCAGTCTTATAAATCACTGCCCCTCTCCTGTGCTTGTGGAAGAGAAATGTAAAACCGTAGCTCTGTTATTCATATTAGTTCTTGTTGTTCTTAGTTTATCGAGTGTTGGAGAAGTGTTGTGTGAACTACTACTATATCTCTTTAAAAACAAGAATCAATTAAATAAATAAACAAACAACAAACAAGAAAGAAGGAGGAAAGAAGAAACAAACGTGTCCCTCCCTCCTTGGAAAAATAAATAAACAAAAATCTTCCAAAAAAAAATTATAAGAAACATCCCTCTACCAATTTGCAGGGGGGTGAGGAGATGAAACTACAGGACTGCGTTTTAACAGCAGAACAACTCTCCAGTATTTTTTACATTGATAAAAAAAATTACGGACCTTTTATAAAAAGACTTTCCTAGAACAGCTATACAATTACCGAGCGTACGTGTCGGCCTATGCTTCCCAGAAAAACAGGAGAAGTTAGTAAAAAGCGAGCCTACGTCTAGGCAGGCTCTTTTCTGGAAAAACAAGAAAGGTTACCAGGCGCTCCGTGTAAAGCCGATGTAAGAAAAACAATTTTTTTTCCTTCTCTTAGCCCGCGCCGTGAAGGGAAACAAGTTACAGACAGAAATCCTTGTAGGCGGAATGTCCCGTTAACTACACTTTTACTTATTAGAATGCTCAAAGGAGCAGGTTCCAACTTCTAGAGGGAGCTCCCCTAGCACACTCTCCTCCAGGGTAGTGGTTTACTGATGTAAAAAATATGGACAGATTGCAAAATTTCGGAGTTCAAATTACTTTTCCCACTGAACAGAATCGGAGGACCTCGCGGAACATTGCGGCTTTCGCCGCATGTTCCACTTCGGTGTATGATATACTGAATATTTGTATAGAATTATTATATATTGGCTGTATATTTTATATTCAAAGATTAATATTAATAGTTTAAACCATATTATTATTTATATATATTAATTAATATTGATTTTTCATTTAAACTTAATTCTCGATGTTTCAAATATATTATATAAAAAATCACCCATATTGTAATTTTCATATTTACAAACATAAATTTGTTTTTCAAGATATTTCATGTAATAATAATAATATTAAACACTATTAACAAATAATTTAACCTATATATAAAAATTATATTCGAAACCTCAAAATATATATTTATACATGTACATTGAACAAATCTTATTTAGAGATATTTTTATTGATTAAAGTTTTAATAGTTGTATCTAATAAAATTTTACAAACCCATTTCAATTTATATTCCTTTATATATATAAAACAAATATTATTATTTATCAATATCTTTAGAAAAATTATATATAATATAATGAGTTGATTATAACTATATTAATACTATATACACAGAATTACATACCTATTTTAAATAATATATGATTTTGTATCTTGTTTAATATGAATATTTATGTTCCATACATGTATTTTTCTTATATTAAATCGGTTAATTATGTTTTATATCTTTATTCTATTTTAATATATATTATATATATTGTGTATATTTTGTTTTAAATAAGTTAATATTGAATATTATATTACACGTTGAATAATTTGTAAACATAGATTTAAAGGTAAATATTTAATTTTCAAATATATTTTTTATAATATATAAAATAGTATATTATTTATATCTAATATCACATATAAGATATTCATATTAAATATATTAATTACACTACAATATAAACTTAGTTATTATAAAGTAAATTAAAACTATATAAATGTATTTTTAATATATATATATTTTAATCTATATTTATATTGATATAAATATTAAAATTTTACATCTTTATATATTAGTTATATATATTGAATATAAAATATTAATGGTGATATATATATATATTTATCTCTAAGAATTCTATAGTATGTATTATGTTTTTTTTATATATTAAAAATATATTTTTTATGTATCTTTAATATTGTCTTATATTTTAATGATATTATTATATATATATATATTATTTTATAATATTTTTAGAATTGTATATTATCTTAATATATTTTAGTTAGTATTTATATATATTTTAGGTGTATTATATAACATGATGAATTGTAAATATTCAATAAAATAATAAAATTATAGAGTGTATATATTAATATAGTATTACATATTAATATATCTATAGAAATTTATATAAATATATATTGCTATATATATGGCATGTAATTAGCACAAACCCAACTGTGGTAAGTCTGAAGATGTTTGTTCCCCTTCCCATCAGCATAATAATAATATATATATTGTTACAAATTTATTAAACTTTTACTATCTTTGCCTAAAACTTTTAATTAGATCTGACTTCTTCTATAGTTAGTGATAACTGTTGATAAAAAATTGGATAAAGTGTTACTTTACCATTACCCCGCATCCATCAAATAAGTATATTATGTTCTTTTATATAAGTATCCAGTTCCAATTTTTATGTATGACAGAAAGAAATAATAAGAAAATTTTATATATACATTCTCTATATCTTATTCACCTTTGTATCACTTCTCACCCTTAGCAGTCAGAAAAATTGCATTATCCTTTATCATTCTTCCTATTACTTCTTTCTTTTTCTTATAAATTGTCTTTAGAATAATTAATTTGAACCAAATATGCTAATGGAACAGCTTAAAAAATATCAGACTTTTAATTGTAATAATACATTAATTGTCATATGATAGTGCATTTATAAATAACAAAAGCTATCTAAATTTTTAAACAATGAAATACCAAACATAAGAAGGTTTTTCTTTCTATAGAATATCTCACTTTTTACATAAATAATATGACAAAACACCCAACACCAGGTATACATCCCAATAGATAATTCAAACATTTCCTCACATCCTTAGTCTTCAAATACCACTCACCTCACTATATTTGTAATAAATCAAATTTCCCAGCAATCAACATTAAATGCAAATTTCTTGTTGCATATCAAGCTTTTGAATCAAGCAATATTATTTTTTTAAAAAAACCAATGAATCTCATAAAATTATTTGGTTTATTAATTTCCTTTTTTCTTATCAAAGCACATAATAGAAGATTAAAAACAAATTATTAAATCGTAAATGTGTATATCCAACATAGTTTCTTAGTAGTAGCACATAACAACTATCTTTCTTTAAAAAAATAAATTATAGAATAAGAGCATTTACCTGATAAAAAACAATGAAAAAAAAGGGTAACAATATGGGTGTGTATCATATTTTAGAATAATGGTAAAAAAATTCGTTTTCACAAATACATTTTTCAATCCTCATAGATTAGATGTAATAAGTCCCCTCCTGGGTTAATTAATTTCTTTTAATATAGAAAGATTAATTTTTGTTCTACCCGATTTTTCAAGTACGAGTAACTCATATTCTATTTTTCTATTTCATTTCCCCAAGATAAGGAATACAACACGTTCATTATTTATTATGCGAGAGACCTCACAAAGATTAGATTAGATTATGTCATCTCAAATCTCAAAATATTTTGGTCTTTAATATAGCAATTTGTCTTACTCAAGGAGCATATATACTCACAAAATTCTTTACAATTCCTTTGTACAACTTCACATTTTTTTTATAAAGGATAGTCTAATATTTTTTCTATAACTAATCTAATAATGTTTGGCCCTCTTCCTCGTAATTTGATAGTGTAATATCACCTAGAATATAGTGTAACATGGTTATATCAGTCGTTCTGAATTGGGTGTTCACAACAAACAAGGTACCACTTTAAATAAATCTGCAATATGTAGCCAATTGTATTAAAATGAATTCATTGTATTTGATAGTTTGATAAAAATTAGGGATATCTCTTTTGCTGTCATATAAAAACTAAAATATTAATGAAGAAGCAAAAAGCACATATCTTTGAATAACAGATTATAGATTCGTGTTACCTTTAGATAACTAATCTGGAGAGATAGGGAATACCTCAAACTAATATAGTCTAGTGTCTATTGCATAAAGAATATATCATTTAACAACTTAGAGTTCTGTAAATATCTTTCATCTTTATTTCTTATTCTTGCATAGTCATTCACTGCTTTATCTTATTTATTAATCTATCAACTACACCTCTTTTTTTATAGAGGGAAGACAAACTTCACAAACCACTAGCAATCCTCGAAACACTCAACAATAAAATTTTCAAGACAAATCCCGAGGGAAAAAATATTTTATCTTAAAGAGAAAAGAGAAAGAAGTTAAAAATAATACTGTTATGATCAAGCAATGATATACCATTAAAATAAACATATATATCTCGAACTATATCAGTATATACCTTCTTACAATTAACTATAATGAGTAATCATAATAGTATAATAACTTAAACTTCCAGACTCTGTTTTCCCAACATGATACAAAGACAAGTCCAAATAAAAAAAATAATAATAATTAAAAATGTCATTATGAATAAATCTGTTTATACCTCATAAAATAGCAACAGTCTTTCATCCAAACTTCACACTCCTGTTTATTTACCAATAAAAATATAGCTAATGACTTCGTTGTTTACATGTACGGAACCACACCTATATTACATTAATTTAATATACCATTCCCACTAACAAATGTTTCTACAAGATTGGAGGGTGCCATCTCCATGGAAACATGCTAGATGACACAGATATAACTATTATTCAGACACCACCCAACCATGCGAGTTAAATATCAACGATAACATTAAACTTGGGAACAAGTTTACCATATTGTGTAAACACTAGCGTATAATAACAGCCCACCACATATTCTTTTCTTCTTGTGGTATTATAAAAAATTATTAAACTGGGTAAATGATAAAAATATTAATAGGTTCTTTGTACACTGAACCATGGGTTTTTACCTCATGACAATTGAACGATGTAATAATATAAGTGATCACTTTAAACATTTCATTTTCAAATTTTTACTCCTTCCCAGTAAAAACAAATTGATATCTATTATCTACAAATAGAATAATATGATCATATATTTTCCTAAAGCAAGTTATTAAGGAAAACTCTTCGAATTCATTACCATGTTGTGATTATCATTGTGTTTATAAACATTTTCCTAATTGATTTAAAAATAAATTTAACAAATATGTTGAATGAGACAGATATTTAATAGTTCCTTAAACCATTCGTAATGTTTTTTCTATTTTGTAAAAAGCATCAAATTAGATGATAGCACAATCCATTTTTTTTTTAAAAAAAAAAACTCCTTTTATTTACTAATACTTCATATTCACTATTACCATGAGTCAAGCGCTAATGTTGGAGGACAACCAGTTTATTAATTAACTTATATTTATTATATTCCTTTTATTATGATTTATGCATGATTCAAACATCAAATATCGTTATTAGTAGAATTATGCTAAATTACTGATTTTTCAGTGATACTGTTTTTTTGTTTCCTATACAATAATCATGAAAACTACATTCATCATTCTTTTTCGAGATTTCCACTTCATTTCTTAATATTTCTGTTTCTCTTTCCCTTTGTAAGCTGCTAAAATCATCCAATGCGATTCCCAAAAATACAATAAAAAGAGGAAGACGCTTGCCAAGATATAGGGCCTACTATGATATGTATCTAAAGAAAATAGAAAATGATCGGGGAATATCATTATCTTCAATTGTAATAGATTTTCTCAAAGCATTTTTGTACAATTCACTCTCATATAATGCACATACCTGCATTATTAAAACAGGGGTATACTGCAAATCAAATAGTAGTTCATGTAAAGATGACTCATCCCTCTCAGTTCTATGTTTGCACTGAAACCACTCTTCAACATCATATAGGACATGTCTTTTGTAAATCGCAAAGATGGCACTGTCTTCAAATTGGGCAACTTCTGTAATATTTGTTGTATCTCTGAATACTGAAGAATAATAAATAGACAAAGTTCTGCACAGAAAAAGGGGTATATTCTACCGTTCCCTTCAATACCAGTAAGACAACTTTTATTCTTCTGGTACAAATGATTTTAAAGTAGTCTTTAAATGATTTTTCTGGATCTGTAGATACACCTCCAATGTCACATGCATGTTTTGGCATTCTAGCCTAATCTTATTCAATTGTGCAAGAGTCCTTTTCACTTTATCTCTTGATCTTTGCAGGATCACAAAAAAAAAAAAGGACAAGCATCTCTTTTTATCAAGTATTTTCTTTTCTTTGCACATACTTCCTCCCTGATAATTATTTTTTTATTGGTCAAATATTCGTATATCAACTTTCCAATGGTTTTATTGATCAGGCTACAGTGAATATCATTATGCTTCCTCATTAAACATTATTCACAGAGATGTGGAGAATCATAGGCATTCCACAAAACAACCTGTTTTGGATCAATATTCAACAAGAGAATATGTGTTGATGTACAGTTATCTTCTTTTCAATACATCTTTCCAGTTGTTCATATACTGGTCAGATCCCTTTTTTCTAAGCAATTTTTTAATTTTCTCTTTCAACCCTCCATCAATCGTATTGTCGTCAATTTCTGTTTCACCAGATGATTCATCATTATTCACCACTATATCATTACCTTGTGATAAATTTTCTTTTAACTTCACAATTCTTGGATCATTCTTTGAATTTCCACAGCAATTTTTATGACCATCATTCTGAACCCCATAAAACCTAGCAATTTGTTCTGAAATACATTTATTTCATTCAATTACTGGAAACAACCTACTTATTTCAGTGGTGTAAGGAATTCTTTCTCCCCCCTAGAACTGTGAGAATTTTGATAACCTCCCAATCTCCGATACAACTGACAATTTGTAAATAATCAATGCAGTTAATAAAACAAGCTATCTAGAATATGAATTGTATGAACTTACAGTCCAGGCCATTGGACAATAATTTTGTTCCTAGTACAATTCTTACGTCCGCATTTTCATTTTCGAACTCATTAAATATTTGTCTTTTTCTACTCTCCATGCCATCAGCATCCATCATTTCAACCTCTTTACAACTTTGAACTTGTCTGTAAACTTGACGCAGTGTTTCTTTTTTACTGAAAAAGAAAACAGCTTTTGAACCAGTTGTATTCACAAGAAATTTGCCAATCAACCTAACTGTTTTCTTAATAAGTTCTTTTGGCCCTTCCCACTCTACGTTTGATTCCACATTCATATTAGACACTTCTCTTATACAATTAACATGCCTACAATTTTCTACAATGTATGTGGGAATAAACCTGTCATTTATGATTCTGTTAAACAAATCTCTTCCCATTGTAGCTGAGAACAGCAAAATCATCTTCCATTTGTTCCATGAAAGATTTTTAATACTACCGACAGCCTTTCTGAATCTTGATCCTAAAAATAACGTATGAGCCTCATCGAAGACCAAATAACCCAACTTGCAACGGGAACAGCATGAGCTCTCCCAGTTTCCAATTTTGTGACCTACCAATCCATCCTTAAATGTTTTAAGACATCCAACAAATACGTCTGGTGATGTTTCAATTCCATCATTATCGTTGACGAAGAATACCATATCTCTGGCAATCAGCTCGCCTTTCTCCAATTTTTTTATTGTGGCAACTTTCAAGGATTCATATGGGACGTAACAAAAATGTATGTAATGAACCTTAGAGTGTTCTTTTAATACCATCATTGGCAGAATAAAGGACAAGGACTTTCCGAAAGACGTTACAGCCTGAAGTCTAACCAATTTTCTATTACTCAACAAAACCATGTTGGTAAATTCTCTTTGATCATCAGATTTAAACTGAAAATCATGGGTTGCAAAATATTTATTTCCAGCATCAATCAGGTGGTAATTGTCTATCGGAGAATCTATTTCTACACATTCGATTTTTTTCTCCATACCCTTATCAGCACCAATGAATTTATGAAACAGCATGCAAGCATCGGACATTTCTTCAAAGGCAAACTCACCACACTCCATAAATCTTGTGTCAACACCATAAATTTCTCTGAAAGTTCCAACTGAATTGCCAAAACCTTGGGATATTCTGTGGTTTAGGCTCATGTGGATATGTGGAACGATAAAATGTTTCCATAAGGCAGCTAATAAAATGATTTTCTTTTTCTTCTGATTTTTTAAGAAAACTCATTAATACATTTGTAAACTGTTTCAAACCAAACAATTTATGGTTTTTGATATCCACAAATGCAAACATTTTCATAACAGCTGCAGAAACATCATCATTAAAAGGTTTGATATCCTCACGTACTTCTCTCATGAAATATTTAGTAGAAGCAACAGTGGTATCTATAATAGCTTCCTTCTTAAAAAAAATTTCACTGTTATTTATATAGTTAATTAACTCTATATTTTTTTGTTCCGCAAGTACTCCTTAATAGAAAGTAATCGAATATAAATGTTTTTGTAATAGTGGTATTACACCATAGTTTTCTAGACACCTTGTTTACATAAATAAAGTAATACCTGTAGTGTCTTTATTATATACTTGCTGATTTTGTTTCATTTAATATTATAAATAATTATCTCTTTACTACAATTGAAAAAAGTGATTCTATTTGCTCCTAAATATCTCTTTTTAATTATATTAGGAGAAATCCACAGGTTTATATCACTAAATATATACATTATGACAATGGTAGGTATAGAGATTTCAACAGGTAAAGTTGGACGAGAAACATAATGACAAAAATCATTTTTATCATTGAACTTTAGTATCACTGTATAAGAGTATTTAATAAAAATTTGTTAATAGCAGATGTTCATGGTCAGAAAGGTTGATATAATTTATGTCTGAAGTAATTTGCTACAGGTTTGGTTACGATAAAGGATCTGCTAAAATATTAGAATGATAGTTATATGTTTTATGGAATTGATAACACTGCTCTCCTCTTCACGTTCTCTCTGGGTTTTTTTTATCTTTTCATATACGTAACACATAACCAAAATCCGCTTAGAAGAATAATCGGACTTTTGTCTTTTTTCTATATATTTTTACATAAATTATTTTTTCATCACTTGACGATTCTAGGACAACTAAATTATTCTTTTTAAACCGGATTGAAGAGTATGGGAAATTTTCAACGCTTGATGGGCCTTTATGAAGCAAAAACTGTTATTTTCCGTGATAATTCCAGTAGGAAAAGAAACAAGTTATAACTTCTTCTATTTATATTGACATGTTTCATTTGTAGTGTCACTGTAAGATTCCATATTACTTGACTAAATTACTTTATGATTTTTTTAGTCATCAATATTAAAAAATATTTTTAGATATTAACCGAATTACCTTTCTTTCTTTTTTCTCAAAGGTTAAAAGGTCACTAATAGATATTAAGCCTATATCTTTCTTTCGTTAAATATTTATATTAAAAAATTTAATAGTGAAAAAAATCGATTAATCGTAATTATAATTAAACAAGAGAACAAATATATAAGTAAGTTTAACTAAGCTAAAAAAGAATATAAATAATTAAAAAAATACTTTTCTTTTAAACATGCTAGTCTATACAATACATGGAATCTTAATTATTTTTTTCTTCTTGGAAAACCAATTATGAATAATGTTAAAGGCCATCGAAATCTTTTTCAACTCTTAAAATAACTTTCAAAATTTCTGCTTATGGTGTTCCCAGAAAGAAGACAACCAAAGCAAAGTTTAAAATTTAAAAAAAGGTCAAAAGTTGATATTTACAAAAATACTAACTCTACTATAAAAATAAAATCGAATAATGGGGGGGTAAATTTTTCCACTTTGCTTTTGTAGATTACGATAGAAATATCTAATGTAATTGTGCTTCCAATAGACACGGTAGTGTCTGCTATTACTCTTTGGAAACAATAATGGCTTCAACACTTTCTGTTGTTAATGGTTCGTATAACTGTGAAACATTTGTTGAACTAGAAGTTGAATAATATTAGTCGTCAGCGTGTTAATTACTGGACGCCAGTTTTCGCAATGCTTAGATATTGTCATCATACCATTAGTACGATATCATACATGGATATTGTTTTCTTGAATGTTTGTTCTGGTAAAAGTGTGCTGGTAGAGTGTGAAATAGAAGAAATTATATTAGAATCAACTTCTGTCAATGAAACAACATTGTAAATATTTATTTTGGAGAAATTTGGTAATGCAGTTACTGTAATTGGGTTTCCTTGTAATATATTTGAAACTGCTCAAAGTATTATGAAATATGAAGTGAAGATGTGGTTTTAACAACGAGGGTAGTTAAAGATGAAGTTTCACCCTTTCAACAGACAGTTTCTGTAACGATGAGTGATATATATGTTTCTGTCTATGATGGATTTGACACATTAGTAGTAGAAGGTATCGTATAGCCAGAGGTATTAGCAGTGCCTAAAAAAATAGTCACAAAAGTAGTGTTCATTGCAACGAAGAAAGTCGCAAAAAAGTAAAAAACGATGAACGTGCAGTCTCTATAACGCTGCCCAGTTTAAGAAAGAGGCAATGTTTCCTGCAACAAATGTTGTGTAAGTGTATATAGTTCATACCGAAATATTTGCAGTGGTCGTAGTATATATTATAGTGGTTGGAAGTGGGGGTTTTATCTTTAAATGAAATATGATAATTACGGTTAGTTCAGATTCTTCGATAAAAGTGATGACAAGACACTTGAAAGTTTTTATTTTTAAAGACAGATTAAATTTTGCTGAAATTGAAGAGTTTGGTTTAAAACTTTTTGAACAAATAAGATTCTAATGTGTGATCTTATGATAAGGAATCACACAGCAACAATATATCAGTAGTAAAATAATCATTAGTGAGGCATTTCAACCCTTGAAACTCAAAAATCGGATATTCCAAGTTTTCTAATAGGTTAACATGGTAATCTATTAATTACCCCAGAAAAAAATCCAATGGAAAATAATAATTTACTATAATATTAAATACTCATGTTTAAGGACCATGAACTAATAGATAATCTAAGTTATTTCCTCATTAAATTTTACATAACAATAAATTTTATAAAGTGCACAGAGAAGAAAATCTCTCGAAGAACTTTTATATATAACCGAAGAACATCTTCCATATCAAATAAATATATATAACAATTTAATACATACAAAAATATTTTTTATGTTAAGAATGATGGTTAAATATAGTATCAGTAAAGGTTCTCTTTCTTATCATGTATGTATATTCATTTAATTCAAACAAAAGTATTCTTTAAGTTAAGAATGTTTACTAATAAGAATATATTAGTAAAGGCACTACTTCGTTACATTTATTATCTTTATTATTCCTGACTAAAATTTTTATGTAAATGGGGCTTTCATTTAATTAGATTATATAGAAGCAAAATATATATTTATATAATATTAAAAATCTAAACAAAATACAAATTACTCTAATATGATAATTAGTTTCTTTAAAAAAAATTTTTTTTTTTTTTTTTAATATTTTTTTAAGTTTTTTTTAATTTCTTTTAATTTTTTTAACAAGCACCCAAGTACAATATTAATTTTTTTTTAATGAAATACCAATGAGAGGACAATTATAGCAAAAAAAGTGTAATAAAAAAAACAGTAAGTATATTATTCAATTTGCGGCATTTACCAAAATACTACCACCTTTTTTTACTTAGAATTTTTAATACTTAACTTCTACTTCAAGATCGAAATTGAAGAAGACGTCAGGATATGAAGAACCAAAGCTGCCGGTAACAACAGTGGTGTAAGTGGAGGTGATCGGCACAGAAGCGCCTGTACTGGTGGAAGAGCCAATGCCACCTGTAACCTGAGTGGTGTAAGAAGAAGTAGTTGGTACAGAAACGTCGGTAGCGGTGGTGGTGGCTGCAGTTGTTGACAATGGTTCATCAACATAATTAAAAACATATACATCTGCAGAATCATAATTTACCCAGTCTGTATAAATACTAGTAGAGACAGTAGTTGGTGTGGTCAAACCTGAAACAGTTGATCTAGTAAATGTTTCATAGATACTACTAAAAGAAACTAGATCAGAAAAAAAATGGATATCCCTGTATGGCATAGCATATAACCTTTCACCATATTCGGTGTCCACCGTACCATCAGGTAGAATGATCTCAAAATTTAAGACCCCTCTTTCCATGGAGTTAATATATATAATCTCAATTGGATAATATGCTCCCTTATCCATATAGGCCGTACCAAAAGCTGGTTTCAAACCAACACCTGCGGAGCCCTGATTAGAAACGACGAATTCATCACTACCGAAAAAGTAATAATGCATGACACTAGGGGTACTTGCACCATCAACACCCACAAAAACAGCAGCAAAGTCATCTGCTTTTATAGATATATTGAAAATACCAGATTGAGGGGCAAGGTAATAAGTAGTAATGGACACCAAGAAATTGGTAATTGGAGCACCGTCAAATCCATATGGGGGCACAACGGCAGGCCAACTTGAATCCCAAGAAATATTCCTGATACCATATACCCCACCTAGATATTTATTCTTACGGAAGTCACCTAAAAGGAATTCTGTGTTATTGAAACTTGTCGTATCCCCGAGTGGGTATTCAAAAAACCTAGCTACAGCACCACCTTCTGGAGTGTAAGTATCAGCCAAGGAAATATTAAAAAAGGCACTAAAAATTAAAAAAATAGCGACAATTTTTCTTCTGAGTGAAAAAATCTTATTATCTTTCAAAAACATTATTCCTGATTGTAAAAATATAACACAAATCTAAGGAAGCAAATCTTTAGCTGACCACTCCAAGGAATACAGTCAGAACGTTTGTGATTTGTTTATACTAATCTCTCTTGGGGGTTTAATATTAGATTTAAAAAAAAAAAAGACATTAAATATCGTGATATTTAGAAGAAAGATATTAGAAAAAAGAAGATGAAGTTAGAAAGGATTCAGATACGGAACTCTTCCTTTTATACTTTTTAGAAGGTATGAATTTTTTTAAAAATCGATTACCAAAACTTTTGTAATAGAGGGGAATTTTGAACTGTATGAAGAGTCACCAGTATCGCTTTTTTGATTATAATATACAAACAAAGAAAAATATGACAGACACATGATGTTACTGATTGTAATCTATAAAGAGAGGGGGGAGGGGCATTATTGATTCAGTTACTTACACCTAAAAATATTAGTAGACAGGGTCGTAGAATACTTAAGCTTCCTATAAAAAAAAGTCACCATACTCTATCCTCCTCTTCTCCATTTCTCTTGCACTCAATAGAAGAAAATGGAAAATTCTAATCTTTCATAACGGAAATTTCTCACCTTTGACATCCAAAAAGAAGTTTGTTCAAATTATATGCACTTGAAAAAAAATTGAAAATATCTAATGATTAATATGTAATAGATCGAGATATTTCTTAATCACCAGAAAAATCAAGAAAAATAAAGGGGCCAGATGTTTTATAAAAAAAAGTGCAAGAAGAAGCAGCTTAAAAGAACATGTTTAATGCATAAACAATACTATAATGTACAAGAAATTCCTAATTTGGAAGGTCCTTCTCCCCTCAGATATACTCGACCATAATAGTCACTATCCTTCTATTGAGAATGAAGTCTTGAAACTAATGGATAAAAATAAACAATTTCAATTTTATCCAATATTTTTTCTTATAGTTATTAAGATACAAATAGAAATAAACTTCTTCATTCTTCCTTATATACATTATAAAAATAATAACATATAAGAAAGTAAAGATAAACGAAAAATAAGATATGGAGAAACCTCTTGTTTTTATATATATGAATATTGATGGATTTATATTAATTTAGTTTTATTTAAACGAAAATATTTGGTTTCTATTGTTTGCAATCTACTAAAATATCATCATTTCATCTTTCTTAAAATAAAAAATCATTCTATTTCAGCAGTTGCAATGGTGTGTAATCTTTTTTTACTGGACAGTGAACGGGAGTATATCTTTAAATCAGTCATTTAGAATGTTCACATAAATAATTCATTATCTTCTGTGGGTTTCAAACACCCTTAAAAAACATTCTTTTTGTAATTGTGACAATAACATAATATTAAAAAAAAAATAATTAAACATAACAACAATTTCTTAGAACTGTTAAAAGTGTATGGGCAAAACTTGGATCTTTTGTCAAACAATAATTTTCTTTTTTTGTTTTTTTTCTCTCTTCCTTGATATTAATAAACTGAAATATATACATTTTTAAAAGTGTAGTCTTAATATAGCAAAGTAATGTTGATAATGTTATTGTAATAGTTGGACCAAAACATATTTTTCGTTTCTGAGGGGAAGGAAAACATAAAAATAACTTTTTACAATATAATAAACATAATGCATTTAATACACTCTTAAAAAGGAATAATAGTATTGATTAATGTAAAGTTAAAGAAAAAAAATAAGTGAAATTTCAAACAACATTAGGTTTACGTCAGTTATTAAAGAATAAAGTTTAATAATAAAAAAATAACAATAAAAGAGAGAGATCTCAAACATTCACCGTTTAGGAAACGGTCGGACACAAAAAAAAAAAACAGGAAAACACAAGTTCTTTTGTTTTTTTCATTTATACTCCGATATTTGTTTTTCGACAGGGGGCTGTTTTCTAGAAGAATGAATTTTGTTTTAAAGATAAACTCTATTGTAAATAAAAAGCGGGGGACTTGTGTGTGCGGGAGAGGGGGGAGGAGGAGGAGTCGACCTGTCTTACTATTACAGTGCCTAGTTTCTCAATATACTCTAGGTATGTATACAGTTATATAGCAGATATATATCGTTGTTTATTTGTTATATGTCCCTACTATATTTGGAAGATTATGCCATTGAAATAAAACGACTTACAATGATGATTGCATTAGTCTGTTAAGTTGGTTAAACACACTTTACTATATTATCATTCTGGCAAGTTATGTCGTATGTCCCTCAATTTAAATAAACATTATTACTAAACTGCTTACACACTCGTTATAGTCAAAGAAGCAATGTTTTTTTTTTTGAGGGAAAAATATATATTACTTTTACTCTAGATGTTAACTGATACTATCTTTTCATAAGTGCAAGTAGTTTCATTTAGAGAAAAAAATTCTCTTTTTCTTATTCTTGTTGTATAACATTCTAAAATTAACATAATAAATTTACCATATGTCTATCGATATTCATTATTATTCAGTTAAAAAAAAAAAAAGACATATTTAACAGTGAGTAGAATTATTAATATTGGTAAAGTAATAGGCTATTACACATCAATTAGGTATATATAACAGCATTATTTAATCTAGTAGGAAATCAACATATAGTAATACTTTCTCGATTCAGAGATAATAATTTTTTATCCTCTGAAGATAAAATAAAAAAAAATTTAAACTACTCAGTCAATAGTGGTTCTAGAGGTAATGTTAATCTAGTAATAATAACTATTATTATTTACCTTAATTTTGATATTAACTCTATTCATTATTACTGAAATGGAAGATTCTGGAATAAAAAATGATGAGCTTGCTCATTTATAGAAAATTTATCGAATTCCTTGGTAATGTTGGACAGTTTAAGTTTATTATAAAAAGTTCACTGTGGTAGAAAATAATGATAATTCTTTATTGGTAACAGAAGATGATGATGAGAAAATAGAGAGACAACAGGTCATTTTCGAAAACCACGTGGATGAAGAAGGCGCGTTACTTGAACAGATATATTCAATCGAATACGAAAGAATGAACAAGAATTCGAATACTTACGTTTCGATTGCTACTAATCGTCTGTATTTGTTTGATGTTTAAGAAAAAAATGGTTATTTGGAAAAGGTAAATTTATTGATGTTGTAATATTGGTTTAGGTATATACATATATAAAGCTTGTCTGTTTATTCGTTTTGAAAATTTTTTACTAAATCAGCAAAGTAAAAAGAAACAATAAAAAACTTGAACATTAACATTTATAAAACAATTTAAACAGTTATTCTGTAGATTAAATTTTTTACTTATGAGATATCAATTGATAATTCTATGTAGTGAACTTTTTGAGTGTTTTCCTTACCAAATCGGCCTAAATCAGATTGTTACAAAAAAACTTTATTATGGAAGAAATCTCAGCCGAATTTTTTTTATTATAAATAATATTTCCAGGTGTCAGTTCTCTCCTTTCTTCTCTTTTCCACTGTCAAAATTATTAGGTTGGGTGAAAAAACACTAATGAAGATGTTCTATCCGGTTTGGATGTATGATAATTATTAAACAAAAAAAAATTTCCCAGAGGTAATTGTCTTACATCTTTTGTAATTATTTTTGAACTAAAAGATAAAAAATAATATTTTTTTTTTTAATGTGGGCTTCCTGTAAAGATATTTTTTGGTCATGGAAAAAGAAGAATCTTTATAAATTGTTGAGATTTACTGTATTAACTTCATAAATTTTATAATGACGTTTTATTGGGAATGAAGCCAAAAAGTTTTTTTTTTCTTGATTAGTTGTTCATTGATTCTTTTATTCAAAAGAAATATTTGTTCCTCAGATTGTTTGCAAAAAAGATCATCTCATGTTGTTTACTAGAATACGATTATTAATTATATTTATAAGCACTTACAAAATACATAGTCGTCGATTCAAACTATTAAATCAGTTTTGCAGTTCTTGATATTATCTTCTTAATAATCTTATAAATGTTATCAATATTATTAATATAACTTAATAAATATAATAAGAATATTAATGCTGAAAATTACCTCTGGCACTTTCCCAATAACCAAAGGTTGCTTAAATAAGTTTTTTTTGTAGTTTACCACTAATGTTAATTCGACCAGTGTTTGTTTATACTCACCCTTTGGACCCAGAGTTTTGGCTGTTTTAAGTTCTTTGCCTCGACATTAAACGTTACTCGTGAAACCACGTTTTCTTGAATTATCAATTAGAGATCTTTACAAAAAAAAATGAAAATCATTAAAATTTTAGCGTACTTTATTTTATATAAGTTTTATATAATTTTCTTTTATAGCATATGAAAGAAGGAAAGATGATTTACATAGTAATTTATAGGACTAAAAAACTTTACTTCATATATATTCCTAATACTGTACAATTTAATGAAAGTTGTAATAAATAACTACAAGATGGAAGTCACTTACAATTCTAATCTTGAACATATATAGAATAATGGTATTAATTAGACTTTTTCCAATTTTTCTCCTTATTAGCATTGTCCTAAATTTAATTAAATTATCTATGAAATCACATGATAATAACAGGAGACTAAATTTCACTGAAAATATTAATATTTTACCATCATGATATTGTATAATATGGCAGAATTCTATTTATGAATTAACAAATATTTTTTTTTGTTCCATAACATCGCTGAAAAGTCTCTTTGCGCTATATGAAAGTACAATACATTATTTCATTGACATTTCCAATTATATGGTCACTTACACTTCGTTATTTTTTGATAATGATTTCTTTCAAACCCAAGTGTGGTATTATTTACAATAATTTAATTATAAACAACAGGTTTAATCAATTCTGTCTGTTGGAAATAATGATCTTTTATCATTGCAAATAATGATATTTTGTTCTATAATTCAGTTATTATTTGAGAATATTATGTGGTGTACGGATCTATAATTATAAGTTACGATAGATGATTGAAACCTTTTGAATTTCGCTAAAAGTAAAAAATTTTTCAAGAAAGAAGAAAATACTTTTAAACATGTGTTTGTACAACTCTATGTAATACTGTATGTAATATTTTATACAACGAAGAAGGAAGCAAGCAAAATATAAACTAAAATGTCAGACATTACCAAGGACGCCAAGTGCTCCAATTTCCATCATGGTAGCGTCGCTAAAAGTCGATTCTGTGCATCAGGAACCTTCTGGAAAAAGGCAATTATTGAAGGGAATGGATAAGATGTAACAATAACTTGCTGAGAGTATGGGAGATGACAAATTAACAATCTCAGAAAAATATGCTAAGACTAAAGAATTAACTGAATTGTTAAATATGGTAAAATATTTTGTGAATATGAATATTGATGACGGAGCTAAGAATGAAGAACAAAGGGTAACACCCACAAAATTGACTTTCTTACTAGATGAGATAGAATTTGAGGAATAAACTCGTCATGTTTTATTAATACAAAGAGATGAATTTGGAAATTTTTATCAATTTGTTAACTTGAGAGGAGAAAAAATCAAGTATTATTATGATAATTCATCTTATAAGTTTGATAAAAAACTGGAAACTATCGAAGATATTCCAAATTGGTTTAGAGCTCTATTTAGATATCTAAGATTTTGGAAATTTGACGATATCACTAGAATTAATCGTGATATTAATATCGATAAAAATGAGGATGAAATTATTAGACAAATTGTCTGTAGTTCAATTTGTGGGGATATGAATGATTATGAATTTGATAGTAAAACTGGAGTTGAATGCATTTTGTATATCAAAGATTTATTACGTCAGGATTTTGACAGGATTACCAAGGACAGAATGTGGGATGAAATTATGATTGATGAATTTTGTTCTGATCCTAATTCCATTGTCAAGGAATTGACGTACATGGTTAACATTGAAGTTTGGAGTCATGATGATAGCGATTTTATCAAAATGAATTCTAGATTCTTAAATAGTAAAATCCGTGAGTGCCTATCTGATGGATTGTACATGAACTTGATAACCAATTTTTCATCAGGTGAATTGAAAGGTAATATCAAGGAATTGGCGACTGACCGATACATCATGGCTGTTAGAGATACAGTTAAATTGAATAACAAAAGGTTCCGCCAATCCAGAGGTTTAATTAGATTGGAAGAGAAAAAGTGTGATAATTGTGGTCCATATCTTAACTATGCAAAAAACTGCAAAAAGAGATGTAGATTCGGTACTTATCCGTATAAAACTAACTCTAACCAAATTGATTCCTCGGATCAAAATGGTAAACTTAGCCTTGAAGGTGAAAATGCCGCTGAATACTAATTTAAAAACACCGGATAAGTCAAGTGGTGGTGTTAAGAGAATTAGTCATAATAAGAAAAGGAAATCTGATACAAGGAAAGCTAATGGGAAAGGACAAATCCATATTATGGTAAGAGATGACAAAGACCATATTAGAGATAACGAAAAGAATGTGAAATTAATGGAAACAGTTTTAGAAAATAAAAGCAAAAGTAAAAGTAAAAGCACAAGTATAAAAAATAAACAAAAAATTTTAAAAACTGAGATAAATTTAAAGATTAAGAGTCAAACAGACAAGAATTTCGAAGATAAACAGTTTGCTGAACAGGGTATTATCAGGAAAATAAATAATAGTGGAAAAATACATGATAAAGTAGTGATCGATACAGCTGCTGGTATTCACCTGGTACACAATAAAGATTGGTTACATGATTATACAAAATTGATAAAAGCACCTGAATATTGGGGAGTTGGAAATGACACAGAGCCTATCAATATTCCGGGAGAAGGTATATTATACATAAAAGTAGGAAATAATAGGTCAATTGGTGTGTCAGCTTTTTACTCTCCTGATCAGGAAGCTACCATATTGTCCGCTGATAAATTATATCATGAAACTGGAATCACATTAGATAGAGGATATAACTCTTTAATTAGTGAAGAATACAAGTTCAACACAGATACTTTCAAAAGTGGAAACAGAGTGTGGGTTGATACTGAGAAAATTATAGACGTTGAAAAAGGAAAGAGAAATGTAATCAGAGCTATAGGACCGCAGAATCCATTAACCTACAAGCCTAAAATAAGTCTTCTAGAAGCTCATTTAAGATTGAATCATTTTCCAGCTAATGGTATTATTAAGTCTATCAATATGAATAATTTTGATGATGTACAAGAAATCAAAGAAGGTAGGAAGACAATGAAAATGTGGTGTGAAATTTGTGCTTCAGGAAGAATTCATAGACATTTTCACTACACTGGATCCATGAACCACTATTCACAACAAAAGTTACCTGGTGAGTCATGGAGTCTGGATATATTTGGTCCAGTTCCACATGTGAAAGAACGGTATTTATTGATCATGATAGATAATGTGTCAAGATTTATTATCGTAACAACACAAACCAAGAAAAATCAAAATGAAATTGGTGATCAAATTGACTATAATATTCGTTGGGTCGAGAAACAATTTGATACTTCTGTTAAAGAATTAATTATGGATCGCGGGAAGGAATTTGATAACCAGACTGTAGAATCTATGGCTAATAATAGAGGAATAAATGTTATATACACCTCTACTGAAGATCATCAAGCCAACGGGAGAGCTGAGAGAAGTATTAGAACGATTATTGAAGATGCAAGGACATTACTTTTACAATCTCAACTTCCTTTGAGTTTCTGGACCTATGCAGCTAAGGCTGTAGTAAATGTCAGAAATTGTGTATACAACAAAAATGTTGGACAGTCTCCATTGATGAACATAAGTAAACACTCAGTGAGAATTAAATTAAGATCGTTTCTACCTTTTGGTGCACCTGCTATAATATGGGATCATAGAACGAAGAAAACAGAAGCACCCGGAAAAAAGGCTGTGACATTATCAAAGGATCCAAATGGATTTGGGTATTACTTTTATGTTCCAAAAGAAAGAAAAGTTATAAGTACTACCAATTACCTCCTGCCAGATTTTTCCATTGATCATGGACAAACTGGACGAAATCAAGAAAAGGATATTATTGGTACGTTTTTGGAACACATGAAGAGAAAAATAGGAGATACCAATGATGTCAACTTTGACAAAAATGATATTACGAATGCCTTACCAATGGATAATGAACCTGAGAGTGATGATGAAGATATCGAAAATGAAGATGATAGAAGAATTATGGAATACCTCTCGTATAATGAGGACAGAGAAGGAGATAAGGACAAGTTGAGTCTACATCCAAACGATATAGAAAATGCAGACCTTGATAGTCTATTCGATGATTTTGATGAAGAAAAATATGAGAGAAAAGATATTGAAGCAGAAATAGATGATAGAGACGATGTTGAAGAAAAAATATATGATAGAGAAGATGTTGAAGAAGAAATAGAAGGCAAAGACCAATTGGAGGAAAGCGTTGAAAATACAGAAAATTTGGAAGAATTAAACTTAGGCAATAATGAATATCTGGAAAGTCTTAAAGATATAGATAATGTAAATGATGAAAATAATAATATGGCTGATAGAGTTAAAAACGTCACACAAGAAGATATAATTGAAGAGGTGATAAATGAGACAGATGTTATTAATGACACTTTACCATCAACAGATGATACGGATACTATAAGTTACAATTCTGATAAACTATCTGACGTAGAAGAACAACAGAATTATACAATAATTCAGAATGGAGAACAAGAAGAAGCATCGAGTATAATGGTAGAAGAATTGAACAATGAACATGATATTCCATTATACACTGAAGAAGACAATAGGCAATAAATTAAAGAAAATTCTGATACTTCAATTGACAACAATTCAACCATAGAGAAAACTATCACAATTATAACAAAGAAAAATGATGTCGGATCGCATTTAAAGGATGATACTCAAAAATCGAAAAAGCAAGATTCGTTAAAACACAAATTACTAGAGGAAGAATTAAACAGAAACAACGTGCATACAATTTCGAAAGCTGACCTAGAAAAACAAATTGATAAAAAAGAAGTAGTGCATCCGAAAAAGGTCTTCAAGAAGAAAAAGGTAATTAGATTATTATATCCCGAACAAGATTGGGAAAACAATACAGTTGAATTTTTTGGAGAAAAGAAACCGACCAGAAAAATAAGAGCACTATTTTTCAAACAAGCAATAACCAATAATTCAAATTTACAGGAAAAGATTAAGTTTATTGAGGCGTACAATAAAGAATTGAATAATCTTGTTAACATGAAAGTCATTGATATGAATATTTCTATAGACAAAAAAAAAGGTACCTAAGGACAAGATTGTTGGTATCAACACGATATTCAATATTAAAAGAGATGGTACATATAAAGCAAGAATAGTATGCCGTGGAGACCAACAATCTGAGTCCACGTATACAGATATCGACACTGCGATTTTAAACTTAGACTCATTAAAAATCCTATTAATCATTGCTAACAATAATCGGATGAGATTAAGGACGTTAGATATAAATCATGCATTCCTTTATGCAGATTTAGAGGAGGAAGTTTATATCACTCATCCGAAAAATCCAAAGGCAGTCACACCATTACGAAAATCTCTCTATGGATTGAAACAGAGTCCAAGAAGATGGAATATAACATTAAAAGAGTTTATGAATAAATTAGGATTGTTTGACAGTATATATTCTCCTGGCCTATTTGTTTCGAAAGATAGAAAGATTATGATTGCCGCTTATGTTGATGACTGTGTTGTAGCAGCAGAGTCTGATGCAGATTTGGATAATATTATTGAAAAGTTAAAATCAAGATTTTCGCTAAAGATTGTTGGAACTATGGAAAATGATAAGCTTAGTACCGACATCTTAGGGATGGACTTAATTTATGACTACAACATGGGTAAAGTCACCTTAAGTATGGAAAGTTATATTGCTAAGTTACAAGATGAATATCCTCAAATAATAAATGATAAAATGAAAAAGGAAATTGTTCCATATGTTAATAACTATATAGTGGACCCAAAGAAAAATGATTTAATACTTGAAAAGAATGAATATAAGAAGAAAGTAAAATACCTACAAGAATTGATTGGTAAACTAAATTATATTAGGTCTAGGGGAAGAATTGATTTAGAATTTGCTGTTAGTAAAGTTGCTAGATTAGTACTATATCCTCATAAAAAGGTAATTGAAGCTACTGAGAAGATTTTAAGATACGTGTACAATACTAAAAATTTACGTACTGAATTTTTTAGAGAAAGTTTTGGGAAATGTTTGGATATAACCGTAATTTCGGATGCATCATTGGCCTCAGAATACGACTTGAAATCAAGATCTGGTGGATTAATATGGAATGGAAACAATTTCTTTTATGGATTCTCGAAGAAATCATCAATTATTTGCACTTCATCGGCTGAGGCAGAACTGGATGCTATTAACACTGCAGATAAAATTGCATTATTGTTAAAATTAAAATTAGAAAAGATCTTAGATGACCAGATCATTGAGTTGAGAGTTGTCACAGACTCAAAACCGGCACTTGACTGGCTATCACAAGAATATTTTAAAGCAAGAACTAAATTTTTAGGATTAAGAATTGAAAGATTAAAGGAAAGAATAAAAGATGAACAATGTAAAATCTTAAAAATTAAAGGTGAGAATAATCCGGCTGATGCACTCACCAAACCTTTACCCCGTAATAAATTTCTTAAATTAGTTGATATAATGCAACATGCCTTGACGCCAGAAATGTTGCTCCCACTAACTGTCCAGTGGAAACATGGTAATTCTGACAAAAATTAATATTTTGAACAGTTAGGGAGTACTAGAAAAACTGAATTACGGCGGCATGTTGGAAATAATGATCTTTTATCATTATTTACAATGATATTTTGTTCTATAATTCAGTTATTTGAGAATTATTATGTGGTGTACGGATCTAGAATTATAAGTTACGATGGATGAATGAAAACTTCTGATTTTCGCTAAAAGTAAAAAAATTTTTAAGAAAGAAGAAAATACTTTTAAACATGTGTTTGTACAATTCTATGTAAGATTGTATGTAACATTTTATACAAAGAAAAAAGAAGTAATCAAAATATAAACTAAAATGTCAGACATTACCAAGGACGCCAAGTGCTCCAATTTCCATCACTTAGGAACAATTCTACTATAATATGTAAGCACCATGTTAAAATAACAGCCCACCACATATTCACTTTCTCTTGTGGTATTATAAAAAAAATAAACCTGGGTAAAAGATAAAAATATTAATAGGTTCTCTTTATACTAATCCATGAGTTTAAACCTCATGATAATTGAATGGTGTAATGAGAAAAGTGATTAATTTAGAAATCTCATATTTAAGTTTAGATTTCTTTCCAGTGACCTGGTAAAACAAATTGATATCTATTATCTAGAATAATATGATCATATATTTTTCGAAAGAGTGTTATTAAGGAATAGTCTTTGAATTAAGTACTAGATTGTGATTATTGTTGTATTTATGAACATCCTTCTAAATGATAAGTTTATTTATCAAATATGTTAAATGGGACAGATATAAGATGGTTCATTAAACCATTTCTAATGGTCTTCTAATTTACAAAGAGAGTAATGTTAAATGATATCACAATCCAATTTTTTTAAAAAAAAAATTTCTCCTTTTATTTACTAATGCCTCATATTAACTAATGCTATTATTTAAGTGCTAATGTTGGAAGACAACTAGTTTGCTAATTATTTTCTTTCTATTATGTCTCTCTTGTTTTAGTTTGTTCATGATTCGAACATCATATATTAATATTACTAGTATTATGCTTTGACCATTAAATTAACAAAGTTTAATTAATGAGAATAGTTGGGATCAGATCAAATAAATGGTACTTAAAAAAACAGCTGATTTACAAATAAACAATATTTTCATATAATATATTTGAGATGATTTAATTCAGACAAGCAATAGCATAAATTAAAAAATTGTATTTTACCTATTGGTTCAAGACTGATGTTATGGTTTTTTAAGGGGAATAAATCTTTATGCTTTTATAGAAATATCTCACAAGAATATCATGTCTAGCGTTTTCACTACAGTAGCATCCTAATTAATATACTTTATAAATATATTATTCATCATATAATTCGTATTTTATTTTTTTTATTTTGTTCAAAAATTTTTTCATATTTATCATATTTTAATTCACCAATTCATCTCCTTATTATATACCCTATTATCATTCACCTACAATATTAATATTATCCATATTATATTATATACTCTTGTATGATTTACTCTTATAATAACCTCTATATACACTATATTTCAATTAATTTTATAAATCTTATTAACATTTTAACATATATTTATATATTTATATATTTATTTTACTGTTAATGCATAGATATTGTGTATAGATGATTTAAAATATATTAATTATTATGTTTATTTGATATTCATATATTGTATTTTTATTATTATAGAGAGACAACCCAACCAATATTTATATAATCATATAAATGTAATATTCAAGTATTTAGATATAAAATATACAGTTTATGTATTTCTTTAATATATATTCCAAGCAGTTGAATATAATGAAATAAACGAATATAATATATATGGAAAAATGTAAAATTACTTTAGTTTATTATAATAACAGTAGACTTATAGAAACGTCTAACAGATGTTATTCACTGGAATAAAATATAAGTTTTACTAGTAGTAAACAAAATATTAGGTAAAGGATAACAAAATTTAAATGTTGAATATTCTTTAAAACATAATTTATATAGTATTAAATATATGGTTATTATTATTATAAAATTATTTTGGAATATATTAATAACAAAAGGGTGTGACACTATAAATTAATATAGTAAATGATAAAATACATATAGGTAGAGAGAAAAACAGTTTTGATAATATTTCGTTTAATATAAATATACTAATTATCTATACTTTGTTATTATAATAAAATTTGATATTTATTACACATTTCACCCCAAATTAATCTCTAATCCAAAGATATGTAACAACAGTTTGTGGGGGTGGTGAAAATGGAACATTAGCTTTATATTTTAGAAACATTTGAAAGTTGTAAAAGCTGATTTTAAACAAATTTATTCCCTCCTCTTACATTACTTATCTCTATAAAACCAAAAAGAATAAACATAGTGAAGTCATATTTCTTTGTGATATTTTGTTGTCAATATAATGAGTTGGGGAATCATAAAAGATGTAATGGGGACATTTCTTTGAACAACTGAATACCATTATATATTAATTGGAAATATTTAATCTGGAAAAGTATAGGACATCTCGAACGTATGTATATTTGTCACCTAGTATATGTGGATGTAACATGTTCCTTTCCCATAATTATATCAGCATTGCCATGTTAATATGTGTTATATAATATTTTTTTTTCCACAAAATTCGCAGACACTAATCGATTAATAATTAAAAATAGAAATGTCTTGAACAAAAATATCTTCACGGTGCATATATATGCCCCACTTTATTAAATGTCTATGGAGTATTTCACCCGTCTGAATTCCTCAATCACTTATTTGTATATATGCAATGGTTACTATTTGAAGTGCTCTCTACCACTTCTTAAAAAGACAACACATTATTTCAAAACACTATGAATATAAACTGTTATCCCAACAACAAAAGAAGGCTAGGGTTATATAAATATAGTAGTACCATGTCCAAAATAAAACCACGAAAACACTGTCGATTCTAAAATGGCGTCAAAAATTCCTCGAGAAATTTCCAAATCCAGTACCTATACTGTCCCAATGAGGAAATAGGAACAATAGTTTCTAAAATGCCATCAAAAAAATCCTTTTACTATGGCGAGCTTTTCTCAAATCGCGTCAACTTAATTATGGAAATTTTCTAAAATCAAGGAATGACATAAAGGTTCCAAGTAAAAATACATAGCTACACAGTGAAAGTAAATTTTCATGATTATCCTGTCAAAATCTATTGTTCCTCTGTTTCTTTTCTTTTTTGTATCTAACACAGAAATCATTTCCTTTGTGACACCGTCTTGCCTCTTTATTTCACATTTGTTTTATCTCTACTGTTAAACGAATTTCATTTGTATTCTGCAGTAGTACCTCAAGTTAAAAAAAATAGTTTTGTCAAGCTTTACAATCTTCAGAATATAAGATCACTAAAGAAGATAGCTAGTATACTTTTGTTTATGACCAAGCAAAAGGAAAATCAAATTGATCCCCATCGCGACGAAGAATCTAGCTCTTTTTACATTTTGTTTTATGCAATTTAAGGCATATGATACCAAATAAACATGAATGAATTTAAAAGACAACTTTCAAATTATATATGCTTGTTAAGACCTCCACGGACTAAATTCATTTGGATATTGGGATGTTCCTTATTAATTATTATATTTTTGCAAATGGTATCCAATAATTACTACACAACGCTTCATTCCTTGGGAATATCCATCTTCGGCTCTTTTTCATATAGATCAAGACAGATTATGTGGGATTGTTGTAATAATATGGAGTATGCGTATCCATCTCTATGTATCACTAATTACATTTTTTTCTCTTTGAGTTTTTCACTTCTGATTGGTTTATGTGTTAACATAATACCTGAAATGATAAATGCTTGTTTGAAAAGGTAATTGATGTTGAGAGTTACCCAAACTCTATGATCATAATTGACGAGGAAAATACATTTCTCCAAATGAAAAATTTTCATTCATATATAAATGAAGGAGTTATGAAATTCCTGTTTTTTGAATATTTACAAACTGTTTATGTATATTATGTTTATGTATTTCTATTCTATTACTTTGTATTCAAATATATGAAACTAACCTGTCCGATAATTTTTTAACACTGTTTTTGGAACTTTTCATTATGACAGACAATACTAACACCATTCAACAGCCTGAGTTACCTGAAGCTATTCCTACTATAACTACTAGTGCACCATAAATTAATGGTCGACAGTTTGTCACCAATTCAGCTTTACAGTGCTTTCCTCAATAAAAGTGTTCCATTCAACATCTCATCCAAACTTTATGGGGGGGGTTATCAGCCAAAGTTTTGTTCTATCTGCTCTATTTCCTGAAATAGCACTCTTTATTATGGGAAATTTCCCCTAAAATTCGCCCGTCAAAGACAGGTTCTTCGTAGAACTTCTGATGAAAAAATAATACTACCATAGTATTCTGAAACCACTAATTACCCATAATATACTTTTTGTTCCTCAGCAATACCCCATTTCTACCTTCAAAACGGTTCATATAAACTATTTCTCCCATACCCTAATAAAGCATCCTATTATTTTTTTGTGTTTACCATTTTTGAATAACCAAATCCTATAGTTTTGATTAAATATATCCGTACCTCATGAACTAGTAGGCGTAACCCAACTATACTTCAACGGTATGTTAAACTAGTGAAATGGCATTGTCGATAAGCTTTTCTATTTGAATTTATAAACCAACAAACATGTTACAATGTTTTTTTTTTTTGAGAAATCATTTTAGTAAAATATTATTTTTGCAATAATAGAGGGTTCCATATTCACAAGCTAGTGCTTGTTGACAAAAGTATAACGAATATTCCTAGTTTACCTCATGACAATAATTCACAACCAACAGTAATATACAACTTTGGAATGATGTTTAGTGAGTAAAAAAAACATCTTAACAATTGAATTAACTACAACCGTCCGATTAACAATGAATATTATAATACTAGTATTTTTTGCAGAATAAAATAGATTGTTTAATTGTTTTAAAACCAATAGGACTGCTGTAGCAAGAAAGAAAGAATCAAGGATAGTTCACCAATCTTAAATAAAAAATATTGTACAAGTTGAGAAAGATTTTTAGTGAAACTAAGTTCGAGGTACTATGACAAACTAAGGAATAAAAACACAATAAAAGGCTTAATGTTATATAATATACCACCAGATATCTTGAGAAATGAACAAGTTTGCTATGACAAGACAAATACTAATAATCTATGTCGAGCGACTAAAGATTGAAAAGATTATGAAGAGCCCTTAAATGTAATATATTTTATCACCCATTCAATATATGTGTGAAAGGAATCTGGGTAAATGGATAGGAAAAGTTAGACGAATTATAAGAGGAACCGTTATATAATACTATATACCTAGTCTCTTATCTATAAGACTGCTTCACTATTTGCTTGTCCTCTTTCTATATGACTATAAAACTATATAAGTAAGGTGGAGAGGGAAGTAAATTGATTTTCATCAAAACTCTTCTATTTATATCCATTTATTCCTCTCCTTTCTTAATCTTAATTTCGAATCACGGAAACAAATCTGTAAAACACAATTAATAAATGAGGATAGCATACAACGAAATAAAACAGATTCTATAATATGAAACAAAGTTCAACAAAATAAAATAAACAATTTCACAACCTAAAATAAAATTCAACAAAATAAAACATGTTCACAGCATGAAATAAAGTTCAACAAAAAGAAACAAAATGCAACAAAATGAAACAAATTAAAACAAATTAAATCGAATTCAACAAAACAACACAAACAAATTAAAATAACCAACTAACAGGGTATCTTACAATGTGTTATTGTGTGCTATGTTATGAGTGGACTGCTTTTCTTTTATTTTCATAATGTTTGTATTATATTTATTTTTACTTTCATTTCTAATATGACGATTTGGGTTTATTGTTATGTGTGATATTCATCATTTAGCTCTATTGCTCTTGCATTATCTTGTGGTGCATAACTCTTTTAGTCAATTATTTTATTTTGATTAAAAAAAGGTACTTTAAAATGAACATGACAATTTGACCGTTTATGTCTTCAAGTCCATTTAAATTACATGTAGTAATTGAGGTTAAAATGGAGAAGAAATCCATTCAATTACATCTTTAACCGATATATCAGATGTGTAGAAATATGTAGCAATTTCCCGGAACTTCTATTAAAATTTCATACTGTTCTTTAGGTACGATTTTTACAGTCATACTTTCCTATGTGTAGTCGCTACTAATATTTTAACCTATGCTATTTGGAAATGGTTAAAATATTTACTACACCACTATAGACGCTCATACCCTACTTCTAATTTTTTTTTAAAAAAAAACTTTTAGTGGAATAGCTTAGTTAAACCAGTTAACAAGTAAGTTATCCCAGGTAAATCCTTACTCTTAAGTGCACCAATAGGCTTGATATCTACCATTTGTCTTATCTTATTCTCCTTGTAGATGAAAAATGACATTTAACATCTCCCAAAATATAACAGTAAAAAATACTCTTCTTTTTAATATAGAATATCACTTGTCAAGTAGTTACAAAATATCAGTACAAAGCAACAGGAGATATAATATACGCCAGCAGAAAAATATAAAATATTTCAGCGTATAGTCAATTGTTAATAACAACCATAATAAAATAATTCATAGAGGTAAATATGTACTAAGTAAGATTAGTCAAGATGAAAACCAATATTTCTTTAAAACAATGAAGAGATGGTTTATTCCATTTAAACAGTATGTAACAAAAGTAATATTAATTCCCTTTTACACTAAATAACATGCCTCTGGCACCTACCCTTAATATGGTTGACAAAGGTCACTATTAAAAACAATTGTATGGATAGTACCTCTCCTTAAAAAACTATGATATTAATTTCATCAATTATTAGTATAGTAAAACTAAAATTAATAAGCAATATCTATAATCAAAAAATTGTTATATTTTCAATATTCAATTATAATTAAAAGATTAATTGAATTTTTTCAGAGAAAATTATTGTTTTCATTAGATTTCTTGAATAACAACATTTGATTTTGAAAATATGACTGTTTTGTATATCCAACAAAATTTACAGACACTAATAATTAAAAATAAAAATGTCTTGAACAAAAATATATTCACAGTGCATATATATGCCCCACTTTATTAAATGTCTATGGAGTATTTCACCCGTCGGAATTCCTCAATCACTTATTTGTATATATGCAATGGTTACTATTTGAAGTGCTCTCTACCACTTCTTAAAAAGACAACACATTATTTCAAAACACTATGAATATAAACTGTTATCCCAACAACAAAAGAAGGCTAGGGTTATATAAATATAGTAGTACCATGTCCAAAATAAAACCACGAAAACACTGTCGATTCTAAAATGGCGTCAAAAATTCCTCGAGAAATTTCCAAATCCAGTACCTACACTGTCCCAATGAGGAAATAGGAACAATAGTTTCTAAAATGCCATCAAAAAAATCCTTTTACTATGGCGAGCTTTTCTCAAATCGCGTCAACTTAATTATGGAAATTTTCTAAAATCAAGGAATGACATAAAGGTGCAGTCTCTATAACACTGCCTAGTTCGATGGATAAGGAGGTATTGGTTCCTGCAACAAAAGTTGTGTAAGTTTATAGAGTTGGTACAGAAACACTTGCAGTGGTCTTGGTATACATAGTGGTTGGAAGTGGAGTTTTTTACTGTTAAAGAAATATGATAATTATGGTTATTTTAAATGCTTTGATAAGAGTTCTGACAAGCGACTTGAAATTTTTATATTTAAAGACAGATGTATTCTGCTGAAATTGAAGAGTTTAGTTTAAAACTTTTTGAACAAATAAGATTCTAATGTGTGATATTATAATAAGGAATCCCATAGTAAAAATATATCAGTAGTAAAATAATCATTAGTGACGCATTTCAACCCTTGAAACCCAAAAATAGGATATTCCAAGTTTTCTAATAGGTTAACGTGGTACTCTATTAATTACCCCCGAAAAAAAAACCAATGGAAAATAATAATTTAATAAAATATTAAATACTCATGTTTAAGAAACATGAAGTAAAAGATAATCTAAATTATTTTCTTCACCTCTCTTTATCTATCAATATATTTTATAAAGTGCACAGAAAAACCAAAGAAAATTTCCAGAAGAACTTTTATAGATAACAGAACATCTTCGATATTAAATGTACATATAACAATTTAATAAAATTAAGAAGATATTTTAAGTTAAGAATGAGTACTGATTATAGTGTTAGTAAAGGGGGCTCCTTTTTATCATTTGTGTAAACTAATTTAATACAAACAAAAGTATTCTTTAAGTTAATATCCTTATTAGTAAAGGCACTACTTCTTACCATTTAATACCTTTTCCTCTGGATGAAGAATATTATGATACATATTATTAGTGTCTTGAATTATTCTTGTGAACAATGTATAATATATTATTATACTATGTAATATAGAGAATTTTTCCCTCAATCTCTTACCAGGTAATAAACAATTATATAATTATAAATAATGTACATAAATTCTTCATCCAGATTAGAAATTAAATGAGCAAAGTTACCCATTCATATATTTTTACTTCTGGAAAAATATTTTCATAATCTTCATTGTTCCTTCTTTGGGAATTGTGAAAGTATGTGGAAAATATTCATGATAAGAATGAGCGCCGTCACTAATATTATTATTAGTAAACTTTCTTAGCTTAAAATATATTTTTGTGTATGTATTGATTTTTATATGTATGTTATATACTGAAAGTGTTCTTCAATATTTGTTCTTCAATAATCGTTCTTCGGTGATCTAGAAATTATATAAAAGATAATAATGTATAATAGCATAAAAATGTAATGTGTAAAAGGAGTGAGGAAATAATTTAGATTATCGATTACTTCATGTTCCTTATATATGTTTGGAAATGAGTATCGAATATTATTGTAAAATGTTATTTGCCACTGTATTTATTTCAGGGGTAATTGGTAAAATATCATCTTAACGTTTTAGGAAACTAGGAGTATCCTAATTAAGTATCAAGGGGTAAAATATCTTACTAATGATATATTTTACTATGAGATATTTTTGCTGGATTATTTATCCTCAAGGGATAATCTATTATTAAAATCTTATTGGTTCATCATATTTTATTCTAGAATCTTCCATTCCAGCAATTCACCACTCTGGTTTGTACGTCACATGCATTTCTTTTTCTAGAAGAATGATATATTTCATATATAGGTATAAGATCCTTCCAGCACCTTTATTATTCCTGACTTAACTTTTTATGTAAATGGGGCTTTTATTTATTAAAATTATATAGAAATAAGATATATATTTATATAGTATAATACATCCAAACAAAATACAAATTATTCTAATATGATTATTAGTTTTTTTAAAAATATTTTTTTTTAATTTTTTTTTTTTAAGTTTTTTAATAAGCACCCAAAAACATTTTTGAGATATTTTTTAATAAAATACCAACGAAAGGACAAATTATAAAAAAAAAAATTTAGTAAAAAAAAAAAGTGAGTATAATATTTGATTTGCAATATTTAACTGCTGGAATAAAAGATTCTAGAATAATATAGAATAAATCAATAAGATTTTAACAATAGATTACCCCTTGATGATAGATCTTCCAGCAAAAGTATCTCATGGTAAAATTATGATTAGTAAAATAATTTACCCCTTGTTATCCAAATAGAATATTATTAATTTCCTATTAGGTTAATGTGGTAAACTATCATTTACCCCCTGAAATAAATACGGTGGCAAATTATTATTAACTATAGGATTCGACGCTCATTTCCAAACATATATAAGGAACATGAAATTGTCGATAATTCAAATTATTTTCCTCACTACTTCTTATACATCATGTATCTTATTTTACTTTATATTATCCTTTATATAATTTTTAGATCACCGAAGAACAAATATTGGAAAAATATCTCCAATACATAGAATACATATAATACACATAAACATTTAATAAATACATAATAATATATTTTAAGCTAAGAATGTTTACTGCTAATAATAATATTAGTAACGGCGCTCATTCTTATCATTAACAATATACTATCACCGTAGAATTAGTTATAAACTTTAATAGTTAACTTCTACTTCAACACCAAAATTGAAAAAGACCTCAGGAGATGAAGAACCAAAGCTGCCGGTAACAACAGTGGTGTATGTTGAAGTAACTGGCACAGAAGCGCCCGCAGTGGTAGAAAAGTCAATGTCGCTTGTAACAAGTCTGGTGTAAGAAGAAAGAGTTGGCACAGAAATATCTGCACTAGTGGAAAAGTCAATACCACTTGTAACAAGTGTGGTGAAGGAAGAAGTAGTTGGCACAGAAATGTCTGCACTGGTGGAAAAGTCAATGCCACTTGTAACTAGTGTGGTAAAGGAAAAAGTAGTTGACACTAAAATGTCTGAAGTGGTAGTAAGTACAGTTGTTAACAATGGTTCCTCAACAAAATCAAAAACATATACATCTGCCGAATAATAATCTATCCAGTCAGTATAAATACTAGTAGAGACAGTGGTTGGTGTGGTCAAACCTGGAACAGTTGATATATTAAAGGTTTCATAGATAGTATTCAAAGAAACTAGGGAAGAAATAGAATCGATCTCCCTTTCTCGCATAGCATATATTCTATCAAAGCTTTGGGTCTCCACTGAACCATCTGGTTTAATAAACTGAAAATTTAAGAACCCATTTTTCTTAGAGTTAATATAAATAATCTCAAATGGATAAAACTCACCTCCAGTTAAATTCCGACCGCCATAAGATGCTTTTAATTTAATAGATCCACCACCACTAGTAGACATGACGAAATCATCAGCAGTGAAATTGTGAAAACGCAAGTTATAAGGGTTATCTGGATAATCTAAAGAAAAAAAGAGAGCTGCATAGTCATCCGCTTCTAGAGACATATTGTAATAACCAGTTTGTGGGGCAAGATAATAACCAGTAATAGACACCAAGAAATTGGTAATTGGAGCACCTTCAAATCCAAATGGAGGGTTAACGGCAGGCCAACTTGAATTCCAAGAGATATTTCTGATGTCGGTTACCTCACCTAGATATTTGTTCTTACGGAAGTCACGTAAAATGAATTCTTGATTTTTGAAAGTTGTCGTATCCTCGTGTGGGTATTCAAAGAACCTTGCTATGGCACCATGTTGTCGAGTGTAAGAAACACCTAAAGAAGTGTTGAAAATGGCACTAAGGATTAAAAAAATAGCGACACTTTTTCTTCTAAGCAGAAAAATATTATTATCGCTCGAAAATCTCATTGCGGATTGCAAAAATGAAAAACAAAGGGAAGGAAGCAAATCTTTTTCTAACCACTTTAATGAATATAATTATAAAATTTGTGATTTATTTATACTAAACTTTCTTGGTGATTTATTATTTAACTATATTAAAGAGAATTTTAAAATATTTCACAAATGAAGAAAGTAAAATTATAAAGGACCCAACCACAGATCACTTCCTTTTATACTTTTTGGAATGTATGAATTTTCTTAAAAAAAAATCATATACCAAAAGATTTAAACTAGAGGGGAGTTTTGAATTGTATATTTAAAGTCTAAAAGTATTGCTCTTTTCAAGTATAGTAAACAAAAAAACAAGAAAAGAAAAAAGAGGATAGATATTAGATGGTGCTAATTGTAATCGTTAAAAAGAGGGTTGGAGAGGGATTTTGATTCGAGTTCATGCACTGAAAAAATATATAATCCATAACATCTTATATTAATTAATCCATCTATAAAATAACAGTCACAATTTTCTATTCCCCTCTTTTTCCTTTCTTTTTGAAACCAAAAGAATATAATGGGAAGATTTCAAATCTTCTAATGCAAATATCCCACTTTATATATATATAGACCGTTATAATTAGGCACAATTAAAAATATGAAAAGATTTAGTGGATAAGAACATTAATTGTTTGAATCCATTCTTAATCACCAGATAATTTAGGAAATGTTGAACTCTGGAGATTAAAAACAGACGAAGAAAAAGCAAAAGGAAAAGAACATGCCTGATGTAAAAAGAATACTATAAAATACAAGAATTTCTAAGTTAGAAGGCCCCTCTTTCTCAAGATAAGTTCAGCAATAATAGTCACTTTCGTTCAATAACGTGTATTTTTTTTTTTTTTGGACAGTGAGCGGGGGGTTTGTCTTTCTTTTATCGTTCAAAAAGAATTAGAAAGAGAAATGAAAATGCAATATTACAAAGTAATTGAAATGAATAGATATATTGAGAAGTCAAGTGAACATTTGTGGTTGTCATAATAAAGTGAATACCGTACAATGCAGTAAAAAAGAAGGTATTAAGAAAAAAGAAATATCGGTCACATAGAATATTCACAAAAATGTTTTATTATTTTTTTATATGGGGTTTCAAAAACAACAAAACACTCTTTTGGCGTATCTTACAATGAAATAATAGAAAATGGGGAGGGAAATGAATTAAGCATGACAAATAATGTCTTAAGAAGAAAAAAATACGTTAAAAAGTAATGGGTGAGCCTTGTGTTTTTGTCAAACAATAGTTTTCTTTATTTCCTTTTCCTGACTTTATCATACTGAAAGATAAAGTTTTAGTGTACACTTTTGAAGAGAAAGCTTGTAATACGGCCAAATTGTGATTTTATTGTAAATGTCTACTGTGGTAGTCGGACAAAAACGTATATATATATATATTTCTTGGAGGGAAGTAAAAGGACTTTTAACGATATAAAAAGGAATATTTGTAGAGTTCTCAAGGCTTGACCAAAAGTTATATCTAACATATTCTTTATAATCTGTAGTGTATTTAGATCACCTTATGAGTATTATAATGAATAATATAACGCTTACTTAGACTTGTGTATTAATAATTCATTTAATTAATAAAAATCCTTTATAACTTACAAGGATATTATAAATCTAGACAGAGGATGTACATTCATAGACTGTAGTGTATTTAAATCACTTTATGAGGCTCTATAATGTGCCATCATGTCCCTAGGAGAGGATACAATACCCCTCAAATTCTTCTATATAGGTGACAAAGTATATATACAGATCTTATAAACAACATAGTATTTCTCGACGTTGGTTTTTATATAAAATTTTCATAACTGAAAATTTTTCCAAACATCTTATCACGTGATTATAATACACTTTTATATCACAACAATATTTGTCTTGAATATTGTAAAGTTAAAGAAGAATACATGGAAATCAAAGAACAATATGATTATGTTAGCTTTTGAAAAAATAATGTGTGACAAGGAAAATTAAAACAAAGAAACAAAGAAGAAAAAGCGAGATCTCAAACATTCCTGTTTAGGAAACTCTTTGCCAAGTCCGAATTTTATTTTCCTAAAAAAGTGTGTTTTCTGTAAAAATGTATTTCTTTGAAAATGAATTCCCATTGTTAACGGAGAAAGTGGAGAACTTGTGCTCGAAGACCTCGTATGGGTAAGTAGTCTGATTTAATATTGGAATATTAAGTAAACTCTGTATGTATGTATACGAGAATATAGTAAATATATATCTTGTTTTTTTATTTGTTGTTGGTTACTTTTACTATCTTAGTTAGAATATTCCACATTTCAAATAGAAAGGAATAGATTAATGTTTGCATTGATCCGTTTAGTTGGTTAGATGCATTATGCTATATCAGTATTTTGGCAACTTATAGCTTATTTCTCTCAATTAAAAGGAGTGGTATTACCAATAGGGTTACACAATATTCATGGCCAAATAGGAGTTTTTTGGTGGGAAATAAATTAAACATACCATATGTTAACTGATACTTTTTTCTCTCATCAGAAAAACCTGCCGTTATAATTTAGCTATTTCTTTCCACTTATTTTTTGTGATTTTACACTCTAAAAGTAAAATAATGAATTTGTTATGTGTCTCTCGATATTTATTAAGAATCACCGCAAAAACAAACCATATTTAATAGTGAGTGTCATTTTTAATATTGATAAAATATTAGGTTACTACACATTAGTTAAGGATATATAAGGGTAATAATTAACTTAGTAGGAATTCAACATACTAATAACACTTTCTCGACTCAGAACTAATAATTTTTATCTTCTAAAATTAAGATAAAATATTTCAAACTACTCAGTCAATAGTAGATCTAGAGTATATGTTGATCTTGTAATAATGACTATTTTTACTTTCCTTAATTTTGGCATTACTTCTGATTGAAAATGCTGAAATGGAAGGTTCTAGAATAACCTATGATGAACCAATATGTTTTTAATAATATATTTTCCAATGATAATACATCTTACACCCAAAAATATATCCACAATAAATTTTATCACTAGTAGGATATATTACCCCCCCCCCCCCCTCTGTAAAACTTAAATAAGATATTTTAAGTCCCGTAAAATGTTTAACTTGAAAAACTACCAAATATTCTTAGGATGGCTATGGTGGCAAATCATAATTAATGATGATATTTGATACTTGTTTATATATATATATATATAACGATCATCATATAATCGATGATCCAAAGTACTTTCTTTCTCGCTTTTAACGTATTCTTTCATTTTATATCACTTTCTGTCAAAGTATTTGTGTGACCAAATAACATCACTTCTAATCTAATACATTACTTTTTATCTGCAATCACAATATAAAAATTGAGAAATATTTGCTAATAATAGCATTAGCAATAGGACTACTTCTTATTATTAGTTCCCCTTTTGTGATGGTGTTGTATGAATCTCTAAATAAAAACTAACCAAATATACACATTTTCTTCAAGTTTAAACCATATGATATCAGGATAAAGCATTGACATTACCCATAACTCTACTAACCGTGTTCTTTTGTCTCCAGATTTGATTAACTTGTTAACATCAATAATATTCGATTCTGACACTGTGTGAAACCTTTCATATATTTTAATTAAGGATCCCTAATTCATATATCCACTCAAGTGATTAGAATCTTGTACTAACAAAGTATTAATACCTCAAATAAAAGAAGTTTCAGAATAAACCAGCAATAATAGAATCATAATTTTTTAAGGTAAATCTTCCAAATACTTTATCATCACTGGTATAAGAAAGTATCCACCCATTTTTTATTCTGCATGCAATTTTTGCTCAGCGTAAGAGGGAGTTTATAATGCTACTGGAGAAATAATCACAGATCTAAACCCACCACATTTTTCCTAAGGGACAGATCTCATCTAATCTCAAGTAACCATTTAAAAGATATTACTACCTCCTCTTTGTTAGTATTTTTTGAATATTTACACAGTAATGGATCTTTATTAACATCTTGAAATGTCGGTATATTTATATTACTTCCTCTAGTTATCGATTCTGATCATGATTTGATGTGTGATTGAGTGAATTCATTGTTAACATTTGAATTTGACATTGTATTCAATGAAATGGAATTAAAAAAAAAAAAATCTTAGTATAAAGGAATTGAATGTCTTTATAGGACAAGCAGAATATAGAATTAGAACAGGCGTCATTTTATTAAATGATAATGGGAATTACAGATAAAGTAAAAATTAAAGTTTTGAATAGGCAAACAGTAGTAGAAGAAGACTTAATATATAAGGATAATGTGGATGATGAAGTGTAATTTTTATTTATGATAGAAGAACAAGAGGTAATAGATTTTGTAACAGAACTTTGGAAGGATTTACCAGAGGAGGATGATGTTGTAAACGAAAAAGACGAGGAAAACTATCAACTGCATTGGGAATTGCCTGGAAGCATGTAAAGAGAGTTATTAGATTGTCGTATTCAATGTGATTTACTAGGCAGTTGAGATGATAAATTAGATGTAATATCGAAAGAACTTTTTCCCGAAGAGACAAGATATGAAACAAAAACATGGGATACTCTACTTGGTTTAATGGTGAAGGTTGAGACATATATTGTAAGTATCTGAAAAACAGTAACTATGATATAAGAAGATGAGTCGATATAGGACTGTGTATTAGAAGTGGCTAGTGAGTTTTGGGGTGTAGGACATGATAGAGCGGTCATTATTGAAAATATGTGTGTTAGCTTCACTATCACTAGCGTTGTCAGTAGTTTTCTTTAGGGTATTCTCAGTGATTGTGTTGATAATACTACAATTGTTTTGTTTGTTTGGTAGATGCATCGTGTTAGTGGTATCTTTAATTCTTTGTTTTGATGTCATATTCTTTGAACTCGAATGTGATATCTATCTTTGGCTTTGGTGTAACGGGGGGTTTGTGCGTGATTCGTACGGTAATCATTGTTTAGTCAGAGGATAACCATTGTTCTGTAAATGAGTACATATCGACGTTTTTTTTTTCCTTGAATTTTCGCCTGTCTTAAATTAATCTTCACATCTACGGTTTTTTTCTAGATTTGAAACAACATTTCTTATCTCCATTATATTGTTATTAACTATTTCTTTTGAGCAACACAAGTTGTAACCTGAATATTTAAGATTGTAAAATCCAGCAATTTGTATGGTTATACAGTCGTTTCAATTCATTTTTTCTAAATATGAATGCAATTCTGTGGTTTGAATTGGTGCCATGTTTTCCTTAGTTGCAATTGTGTAAAAATGACCACCTTTTCGAATTCCCAAGTCTTTAAATATCTTTTTTTTTTTCATTTCTCTTTTGATATCAGTGTTAACCATACAGAAATGGAATCAGTATGAAGCTTTTTTTTTTCTTTTCTAGAGTTAATAAACAGCATTAAAAAAAGTTATAAAACTCTTTATACTTCCTGTTCAGGTTGTAAAGTAAAATAAGTTTTTTTTTTTCTTTTAGTTAAACTGATAACCTCAAAATATAGTGGTGTAGTCAAAAAACCGATATGGTGTTGCATCTTTGGTAAATAAAAATATTGAACTATAATTATTTCAACTGATAATTTTTTTTAGTATTTTGAAATAAAAATAATAATAATAATAAATTAAAGTAAAAGATGAAAGTACTAATGGGTTCTTTAACAAAATAAAAAAATTTTTTCTGTCTTGTCTTAAATGTGGGATATAAAAATATCAGTGAGTAATTTAACAATATTATTAATACGTGCTTAGATATTTCTTAATATAAGAAAGTTAATTTGATATATAATAAATTAATGTTAGTGTAAAACCGTCCTAAATAATAATGGATAGGAAGACTCTTTAAATTTGTTTTTTTATATCGTGATTACTACATCCAAAACACATTTTTAGCTTGTAGACGAGTAAGTGTATTGGACCTGTTAATCAGACTAGCATTGGGAATAACCTCTTTTAGAAAGGTGATATTTCAAATGGTTTTAGCTTAAGACATGAAACCGAAGTGAGAAATCCTAGTATTCAATTTTTCAGAGAGTGTATCTCTTCCACAGCAAAACTTTGTATATATAAAACTGGAAGAAATAAGTCAAATTTCAAAGTTTTTTCCAGTTAAAAATATCAGCAACATTGGTTTTTGAAGATGCAGATTAAGAAGTGACACGCCTTTCAGCAATGATTGGAACAATCAATATAAAATGGTTATTAGCATATCTTTGGATAGAAAAATAACTACAAGTAGTATAAGGTAAAATGAAAAAAAAAACAAATTTTGACGTGGACTCAAGTTTTATTTGGTTGTGATTTGACATTTTAAAATAATGTGAAGTACTCAAACCCTCCATATTTTTAAATGTTAGGTAGTCAAGATATTTTGATTCTAAACAATGCGTCTGAAAACATAAAGAATGCCTCCATCGATCCTACTTGCCCTTAGATTTGTCAAGAGGCAATAAGTTAACATATCATAGTTCTTTAGGGTTTTATTAGGTTCATTTCTTGTTCTTGTGTAGTTAAGTAATATTGTACCATAGTTTTTGTCACCATTTATATTTTTTTCAACTGTATTTCATCAAATGACAAACGCAAAATTATCATTCACTACTGTGCATGCTCCCTTTGTAATATGTTTGCATAGAAGAAATATTGCTTTAGTGGTCTTTAGCTAAATTTTTTTTTGTTTTAATTTTCAAAGAACCTTACAACTCTATTTTATCACGTTAGAAATAAAACAACTTCTCAGATTTATTTAATAGATTGTCATCAACCTTTCCGAGTTCATTGAGTTTTAAAAGATCTGGACCTTAATACTATACATAAAAATCTATATAATAAAATAAATCAGAGTTAAAAACTTTTCAAGTATTATTATTAAAGAAATAGGGGTATATAGTTCAATACTTGTAATATATAAAAATAGCAATTAAAAACTAAATGAAATAGAGTGTTTATGCACCATACGAACTAAAACATGTTGAATGATTGAAATTGGAATTCGAAAGAAAAATAAACAACATATATTTAAAATTCCTTCACATATGAATTAAATTAAAAATAAAAGAGAAAGTAAGGTTAAAACAAGAGAATCTTTGACAACGGCACCTTTACCTTCAAATTCTACCTTAATACCAGCAGTCGATGAACCTGCAGATGGAGTTGCTTTTTCAGCAGTAGAAGTGTGGGTTTCAGAAAGGAATGTACTAGTAGAGTGTGCTGATTCTTTTGTAGACACAACAACCATGGTAGTAGTGTATGGTGAGCATGGTTCGCCATTTGGTTTGGTTGAAACAACAGCAGTTATAGTTTCAGTTTCCATGGAATGACTTTCTGGCTTAGCTGGAACGGTGGTAACCATAGTAGTAGTGTATGGTGAGCATGGTTCACCATTTGGTTTGGTTGAAACAACAGTAGTTATAGTTTCAGTTTCCATGGAATGACTTTCTGGCTTAGCTGGAACGGTGGTAACCATGGTAGTAGTGTATGGTGAGCATGGTTCACCATTTGGTTTGGTTGAAACAACAGTAGTTATAGTTTCAGTTTCCATGGAATGACTTTCTGGCTTAGCTGGAACGGTGGTAACCATGGTAGTAGTGTATGGTGAGCATGGTTCACCATTTGGTTTGGTTGAAACAACAGTAGTTATAGTTTCAGTTTCCAAAGAACGAGTGGCTGTTTCCAATGGAACTGGTGTAACTATAGTAGTGGTGTATGGTGAGCATGGTTCACCATTTGGTTTGGTTGAAACAACAGTTGTGTGCGTGCTTAATGTAGCAGGACATACGGTTGTAAAGACTGTGGTAACTGCCTTACATGAAACATGTTCACCACAATATGTAATCACCTTAGTAACGGTACCCGTAATAGTTGTGAACTCTTTAGTAATGGTCTCATATGAGTTGGTTGCCATAGAAGATCTCTTTTCATCACAAGTAGTAATTGTCTCAGTCTTCTCGGCTATATCAGTCTTGATTACAGTGGTAACAAAACAGTTATTATTCTTATCGCAGATAGTAGTTACCCTAGAACTTGGTGAAGTTTCCACGATAGTACTATTGACGTTTGAAGAAATAGATGTGTAGCCTTTAGATGGGGAGGTGATCGTTGCAAAAGAAGACTTTGAGACCTGGCTGGAAGAGGTAAGATGTAAAGAGTTAGAATATGAAGAGGTGTTTCTTGATTGTGATAGAGAAAGAGATTGGGATGAACTTGAAGTTGTGAAAGATGAAGAAGTAGCAGCCGTAGAAGAAGATGGGAATGATGAAGATGATAGACTTGGGATTGTGGAAGATGAAAGAGAAGCAGCTAAAGAAGATGAGGCGGAGGAGGATGAAGATAAGTAGGAAGAGGATGATTGGGAGGAAGATAAAGTTGGGTGGGAAGAAGAAGAAGAAGAAGAAAGACTTGAAGTTGAACTAGAAGTAGAAGTGGTGGAAGAAGCAGATGAACTTAGAGATGTGGATGAAGAAGATAAAGTAGAAGTAGAAGTGGTGAAAGAAGCAGATGAAGTAGAAGATCTACTTGAACTATGAGAAGAAGTGGTAGAAGAAGCAGATTTTGGACCTAGAATTGATGAGGAGAATGCGGAAGAAGTGGTAGATGAAGATATACTTGAAGATGTGGATGAAGAAGAAGAAGAAGAAGAAGAAGAGGTGGTGGTGGTAGATGAGATAGAGCTATGAGTTGAAGATACTGAGGATGTTAATCTTGGGGTATGAGAGGATGATGAAGAAGTAAATAATGTAGAAGTGCTTAATGAAGAAGAAGAAGAGGAGCAGACAGCGTCACATTGCTTTGGCCAGTAATAAAATGGGAAATCATCATTTGAATTACCTTGATTATCGGCACTACAACCAATTGACAAATCGAAAGTACTTCTACCATAACCAGCAGCCTTCCATTCTGGGGTATCGTTATATTCGTATTGAATTCCGAATGATGGTAACCAAACGTAACATGGAGATTTACTGGTGTCACCGTAAACAACGAATGAAACTGTAAAATCAGTTGGGTTAAAATCAGATGGTGTAATACCGAAATTTTTACCCCATAAGTAAATAACATTTTTTGGACCATCAATTTCTCTAATCTTTACAGAGTGTAAGAATTTTAAAGGAATGTTTTGACTTGCGTATACATGAATAGTGATTTGATAACTGTCACCAAATAGGTATTTAACACTTTCTAAATCCATTTTATAAGTTGGGTGAATATCAGTAACATTCTGATGAAAATTGAAATTCAAATTAGGACAAGCACTTTTAACCTCACTCATTGGACAGGTTATGTCGCTTGTAGCCGTATCGGCAGCAGCAACAAGTATATTAGTAACTATACTGAAGAACAGTAATAAAAACGAATAGGACTTCATAACTTAAACAGCGACTGACAAAATAAAAAAAAAATACTAGAGCAGGAAATAGTATAATTATTTCTTGTTCTTATTATATTTGATGATATTATATTTTTTTTTTTTTTGGTTCTCTTTATCTTGACAAAAATAATTAAACAAAGATGAAAGGATGATTTTTTTAAGAAAAAAAAAAGATGTTAATTTGATGTAATGATATCGTCTTATATACAAATTTTTTTTACACCCATAATTATTTATATTTTTTTCTAGTCCTTCTCTAGGGGCTATGAAAGATTTGATTAAATGTGTATATTTTTAGTTCTAAAGCTAGGACTTATTTTGTTTATTTGCAATCATACGATTTTGAATGTCCATATCTATTCTTATGCAGGATAGAAGATAACAGCTATATGTCTGAATTCACATGCTCCTGAATTTGAAGGAGCAAATATGATAAAAGGTAAAAAAAAAGTTCTAAGACCCCCCTCCACCTCCCAATTATTACTGTTTATCAAATCCGATTATTGGTCGAATGATAATTGATAAACAAAACACCGACGCCAAGAAAACAATAAATACTTGAAATGATCTCCTCTATTGTTTTTCCCCGTTCCTGTGCTTTATTGTTTTTTTAGATCTCAAAATAGTAGAAAACAATAGGAAATTCGAAGATCCGAGGAAAGTTTTCCGAAGGTGGAGATTTCAAGGAGTTGCATTCCCTTTTGGGAAAACAACATGGACAATTCCGGTTTTTCCTTGCATAGAACGATTAACGAATAGTACGATGAAGAACAACAAAAAAAAATTAGCAGGAACATTTCCAGACCTGTACAAAATATCGTTCAATACTATTATCATTTTCAATACAACTTGGAAAAAAAAAATATTCAATTAGATGTAGTAGGTGGGTAATGGATACTCTAAAGAAAAACAATCATAGTAAAATTGGATGACGAAAGTTCAAGAAAGGTAGTATTTGACAAATAGTAAATTAAACAAAAGCCCTTCTCTAAGATTTGTAAATAAAAGTAGAAATCAAAGAAAACAACTTTCAAAACCGTAAACGTGTTTCTGTAAAAGGGAGAAACAATCTCTTGCATTAAGGGTCAAGATAAGAAAAAATAAATAAAAAGAAGCAAATTTGCCTTAAAGAAACTTAATTTTTTTCAAGAATTTAGACCGTTATTTTATTATTATTATTATTATTATTATTATTATTATTATTATTATTATTATTATTATTATTATTATTATTATTATTATTATTATTATTATTATTATTATTATTCATTGGACTGAAAAATTTCCCTTTTCGGAAGAACAAAAATATCTATTGTACAGAATTTTTCTTCGAGAATTTTTGGAGGAAACAAAAAAAAAAAATGTGTGTATTCTCCTTTTATTATTTTATTTTTGGGTGCAGCTACACACAATTTCTGTAAGCAAAGGGCAAAACTAAAAAGAAAACATTTTTTCGATTTATTATATGTAGCAACATCTCTTTTCTTTTTTTATATTTTTATTATGTTATTATTTATAAACTACTTTGAGTAAAAAGAATTATTGAAATTTAGATATTCTGTAAACCTAAAAAAAAATAAAATAATCAAGAAAATTTTCATATCATTCAAGTTAAAAATAGTGTGCACTTGAGGTGGTTCAATTCTCCTATATGACCGGACGAACCTGACAACCTCTCTAAGGATCTTGTATTCAGAGTAAACATTGTTTCTGGAAGTTATTATCCCATTATAATACTACTCCTATTTTACTAGTACCTAAGAGGCTAATTGGAGATGATTGAATAACTGGAAATATTATTATTTACATCGGCTTTAATGGTCCAATAGGTAAGGAAAAATATCTGTACTGGATCACTATCAAATCGAAAGTTTTGTCTTAAAATTGAAGATTCTTGGATAATAGTTAATAATAATAAAGTAACAAAATTTTAACAGAAGCTTCTCGCTTATTGTTTATTGTATTACTGCAATACTAACAATAACAGGGAATAGTTAGAAGAGGGGATATTTTACGAAAGATACCTATTAAGGTAACAAATAGCTCAAAATGGTAATTATAGTGTCACCCTCTTATTTGAGATCTAATAAATTTACTCCTTGTACTCTAATACGAAGGAAAATTATTTGATCAAAATATAATGTAAAAAGAATATTTGTTTGGAAATAATGAACATTCTTATTTTTTTTTTTCCTTTTTATCTCCTGTTATTGTCATTTATTTGTATAATCAAAGGAAAAACATGCTATAAGGTAACTTGGTACTCTTTTATTTTTTTTCTCTCTCTTGATATGTTACTTTAGTTTAAAAATTAACCTAGTGAAACTACTATATCTCCTTAGAAATTTGTTTTTGTGCTAAAAAAAAATAAACACAAAATCTTTTTATTGCCTATTGTATATTATTATTCTATTTGTTATATATAGATATTTGCTCTTTAGTAAATTGTGTAAAAATTTAACGAAGCGAAGTACTTGTTATTACTTATACATGACCCTCAGCTATATCAAAGTGGAAAATAATACTCGAGCTTCAGTTATTGGACCTTCACTTTCTCACTTTTCAAATGTTCGTGTAGAAAGTGCAGTTTATATTTAAGTGTTCTTGTTTAACATATGATATTGAATTTTTGTGCAAAAATAATTGTAACCGAACTACCTTTTTTTCATTTATTTAGCCTATCACAATAATAATACAAAAGATTTAAACAAAATATATTTAATGTACAATAATTTTAGAAATATAAAAAGTTGAACAAATTTTTTATTCTGAATATTCTATAAAAAAAATTGGTGGCCTTAAACCAATAATAATTGGACTAATTAAAAAATTTTTTTTTTCCAGAAATCGAATCTGGTTGGAAGAGGTCCTATTAGATCACAAAAAAGTGAGCAATGCAATTGTTACTAGTTTTCAGTTATATCTTTAGATATTCTATCCTTTAACTTTTTGCATTATTGTGGCAAAAAATTTGGCATTATACAGATATAAAAATTGAAGATTAGTTGACATTAGTACGCTTTCATAAATGATAATGGAAAGTTAATCTAAAGATTTTCCCCAACAGACACGTTTAGTATGGACACCCATTTCCAAGTTGATATTAAAATAGAAAATGAACGGCCACAAAAAAAAACATTGCGCTATATTAGTATATGAGTTTCTAGTAAACCTAATAGTAACTTACCCTGTTGTGTAATTTGTTTTGCTCCCTGGAAAACTAATATAAAAGATATTCAGAAAAAATAAACAACTAGGTTTCCATTAAAAAATATTCTAATATAAAATTCGCTTGACCTCGGTAAGTACAGAAAGACAGGTATTTAGAGTTTTTTTTCATATAGGTTTTGGCCTGGTTAATTTGTGAGGAAACATTTTTTGGGTATTGAAAATAAGTCCAGGATAGTTTACATTCGTCACATAATTTATAATGGAATTTTTAATTTATATGTTTTTTTTATTTTTACTGGTAATGAGTCGTTTGGATTGAATATTAACCTCGTATACTGGATTTCCAAAAATATTTTGTTTATTTTGCTCTTTTATTTTCTTTTTTTTATTTTATTTGAAATGTACCATTTTTGTTCGAGAAAAATTGTTAATAAAATTTTGTACAAAATACAAATTAATGACAAAGAAATTAGAGACTATATATTTAAATGTTCCTTAGGTTTATTGTAAAACAATATTTACGAATTTAGTTAATACAAAAAATAATGTTTTCATGTTAGTTTTTAAAGAAGCAATATCACATCAAGGTAACTCAGGTCTTCACCTTATAGAGTGTATAGAATATACAAACTCTATAAAAAAAATAATAATAATAAATTGTTATATAACCATTGATCTAAAAAGTAGAAAAACTCTATTGGTTTTCCACCCAAATCAATGACCTACTAGGAGAAATGATTAGTATTCAAGAAATTGATATTATCCTCCATCTTTGGAAAGTAAAAATATGGATCCATTACCCACGTAAACTAATATTTTATGGTATACTGGAAAAAAAAAAAGAACAAATCAAAAACAAATATAGAAGTATAAATGTGTTGTTTATTAATATAAACAACCTTTTCAACTATGGGTCAATAATCAGACCTAATAGTAACAACGGTTTTTTGGTCAAATTTTTTTTATAATTATAATACTTTCCTAAGGTGACAAAGTTAAATCCATTTTTAAGTAATATTAAAGCAATTGGCATCATTAAAAAAATATACCAAACTATAATAGGTAGGAGAGCCCTTTGACTTTTGTCTTATATGCTGTAGCTACTACATTTAATCATACTTTCAATTGGAATACAAGTAACTTCACTAGATATTTTGTTTGGGCCATATTCTGAAATGACATCTTGGAATTTTTTTTTAAGATAATCAGTTTCGGGTACGATAGTTAATTGGTGAATACTAAATAATAATAAAAGTTTTCCTCTGTTTTTTGAAAAACTTTATGTTTGTGTCAAATTCTAATGTTCCTTATTCAAAACTTCAATACCAGTTGTTTCTGAAGGAAATAAATGAGAAATGATATTTACTCAAGTAAAACATATAACACTATATATGTTTATCGTAACCATTTTTGGGATATAAATTAAATCAAGTATACTAATTAAAAAAAAGAAAGAAAGAAAGAAAAACATTAAAAAGTGTGTCTTTATTATGTTTGATTTCATATAATGAGTGAAACTATTATTGTCAATATAAAAGATGTAAATAACACATATCATTAAATAACAGGTTATCGACATATACTGATTCTGAGGTTTTTCTAGAAAAGAACCAGTGGCACCTTCATCATATTCATAAGATTTCTCGCATATATGTCAAGTTAATACAGCATGGCTCTTCAATTTTGCTTATGTTTATTTCTTAGTATTACTTATATATGTAATATTGTATGATGTTTATTACTAGAAATTATAGAAATTTCCATTTTATTTTTTTTCGCACCGCAAATGTAAACTTCACTACCACACATTTTGGTAAAACAATCGTTTGTAAAGGTTTTTTTTAACATTAGAGGTTTGGGATTATCATAAAGACCAGTGGATACTATCTTCTCTGTTTTTTTTTTTTTCTTGTCATTCGAATATACATGGGAATTAGAGGAGGGGAATTAACAAGCAGCACTAATTTGACATGAGACATATCAACTCCTTCATCAACCAAAAAAAATTTCCTGCTAATTGATGTTCTCTATTGTCATTAGCAAACAGCCCTAGATCAGTAATTTTTGGGCAGAATATAAAGTTCCAAAAAGCAATAAAGAATCCATTTTTATAAAAGGTTTGCTTACTTATGGAATAATAGAAATTGCGTCTATTAAAATTGAATAGCTTTAGTTGGATAAATATTATGGATTACACCTGAATATTTTTTCTTTTCACATTTAGTTATATCATTAAAATAAGTTTTCAATGTAGTAAGGTTAATCTTAGTGGACAAAATAAATAATGATTACTATATGTTTACCATACTGGACCTTCTTACCTTTATAGTAATACGTTTAAAAGAACATTGTATAGTATAAATGATAATATTTTTTTATAATAGTTTTTAACAAATACCAAATTAAGTATGTTTTGGTAATGAAGAGTTAAGACAATCATGTCCACTTTCTCTTGTAGAAATGTATATAATAATATTGATTTTTTTCCATTTTTCTTTTCAAATTTTTTTTTTACTTAATGGTTATAACATGCTATGTTAGCAACTATAGTATGTTTCATTATATGATATTTTGATGTATAAGAAAAATTGGTAATATTCTCTTTATCTGAAAGACGTACTATCTTTTTGATATAATAAAAAATAATTGAAATATTGCTAATACTTGTTTTAGGATGTTAGAGGGTATTTTTTTTAATTCGAAAATGACTTTGTTATTAAGAACCAAAGCCTTTATTACTAAATATGGAAACCTTTATATCTCATTTATAATATTTTAGTGACAAAAAAATAAAAGTTACTTATAGTATTCTTGGGCTTGTATTATGACATAAAAATGTCTGTATTTATTAGTTAATGATAGAAATATAATTTTACAACGCATTGTATAATTTGAACAATAATATTTCGATCGTTAATTGTATACATCTGTAAAGTATTCAAGGTAGTGTTTTAATATATATATATATTATTTTCTTGTTTACAATGTTTCATTTTCATAAATAAATAAATACATAAAATTATTATACCATTGATTATTCAGCATAATTTATTGGATGATTATCACAATTCTATAGATGTAAATAAATATATATCAGTAGTGAATTACTGTAGATTTAGGTTAAACCCTTTTCGGCCATATTTCTTCCTTTGGATCAATGTTTGCCATTATTTTAAGATATCTTCATTTGTAGTTGGGCATAGATCGGTTTCTTTCACAATATGAATATATTCCAATGCAGGTGTGTCTGACTGTCATAGACATAGACAGAGTACAGTTATCAATGTTTTATGGCTGTCGTCGGTTCTTCATACATTTTGACCCTCTGTATTTAATTAAAAGTCTTCGATTTTTCCACCAACATATTTTTTTTTTGGTAGTCTATTTTTCTCTTTACGACAGGATTTACAATTATGTTTCTTAGGGTTTGGATATTTTTCTTCTTAAAAATAAAACATCTACTTTTCAATTCAAACCTGTCAAAAAGAACCTGTTTACAAAGCAAACTATGAGATATTATTATATTTAATAAGCAATTATGATTTCCACCCATTCCCTGTTAAACATATTGTGACTTGAATATGTTTATTCAGTTTTTCTTTTCATTCCCTATGGTCGATATTGTGTCTTAACCAAGAAGAAGCAAAGAAAAGAGGCTGGTGTAGTGTATACTCTTCTTTTACAAAGCATTTCATTAATTATGTTTATTGAAGATTCTGATAGATACGGAATAGTCGTGGATGCTGGTTCATCTGGGTCTAGAATACATATCTACAGATGGCAAGACTCAAACACTATACCAGTTACTGATGCAAAGGCTCATTCTGTTCCACAAATTCATCAATCGAAGGATTGGGTCTATAAAGTGACACCAGGTCTTTCAAGTTTTGAAGACCATCCAAAGAAAAGTTTTACTAGCCATATTAAACCATTATTAGAATTTGCAGAGACCATCATTCCAAGCAATAAGATTAAAGATACGCCTGTTTTTGTTCAATGTACCGCTGGTATGAGACTTTTAAAACCTGAAAATCAAAAGAAAATATTGGAAAATGTTTGTAAAGGAATCAAGAAATGGACTGATTTTTTATTGGTAGATTGTGATTCACAGGTTCAAGTTATTGATGGTCAAACTGAGGGGCTCTATGGTTGGTTAAGTTTAAATTATTTGAGTGGTTATTTCGATGATTATGATCCAAATCAACTCGATCATTTCACCTATGGGTTTATGGATATGGGTGGTGCTTCAGCACAGATTGCATTTGAACCAAGTGATAAAGAGGAGATAAGAAAGCATCAGGAAGATATTTCTACGATTAAGTTGAAGACTGTTAATGGTGATGTTCAAGAGTGGAATGTATTTGTCACTACATGGTTAGGGTTTGGTGCCAATCAGGCAAGACAAAGGTATTTTGCACAATTAGTAAACAGTTTACCAGAAAATATAAACAAATATGATAATGACGATTTTAATACAAGAACAGTCTATGATCCATGTCTCCCACAAGGTTATCAACATAATTTCGAATTTAAAGATATTGATTTTATTGCAATAGGGAAAGGTGACTTTGAACAATGTAGTAAAATGATCTATCCATTATTATTGAAAAATATACCATGTTATGATGAACCGTGCCTTTTCAATGGTATTCATGTGCCTAGAATCGATTTTACTAGGGACAGGTTTGTTGGCATATCAGAGTATTGGTATATACCTAATGATATTTTTAAATTGGGTGGTCCATATGATTTTAATAAATTTCTTAAAGGAGTAAAGAAGCTTTGTAATACAGATTGGGAGATTTTGCGCGAAAATAATTTAAATGGTAAATATAATAATATGCCAGAAGATTATCTTGCAGCATCATGTTTTAAAAGCGCGTGGATATTAAATGTTTTACATGAAGGTTTTGAGATGCCAAAGGAGAAAGAGACTAATTTAGATCCGTCCACAAATTTGGGTGAAAATCCTAGTAAAGATGATCCAATTTTTCAAAGTTTAAGTGATATAAATGGGACAGAAATATCGTGGGCCCTTGGAAGAATCCTATTATTTGTATCTGGTAGTATTATGAGAGGTGACTCCATCGATAAAGTTGGAATTTATCCAAGTAAATTAGAAGCAAAGAACCTTGGTAAAACGTTTATCTCTGGAACTTTGCTCAGTTCTACCAGTAGAGATCCGAATTTCAATCATTATAAACTTATTATGATTTTGATTATATTTAGTGTTATTATTATAATAATACTTTATTTCAAATCAACGTATAATAATATGTTTCACCTGAGAGGAGGAAATATTTTTTCCAAAGTACATAAGTTTATTAATTTTATCACAAGAAAGATTAAATCACTCAGACATAAAGAACCCGCTTATGGCGATTTATCCAAATTAGAAGAAGGAATATATGATGAACCCCCACTTTCTAAGACCTGGCTTAAAAAAACAATAAACAATAATGGTATTAGCAGTACTACAGACACTAATATAAATGCAACAGCCGCTAGAGAGTTAATGATAAGAAGTCAAAGTACAGGAAACTTGACGATGGATCGACCTCTTGATGGGAATCTAGCTCGTGGAAGGGAACAATTTCCGTTCATGAGATCTATATCAAGAGCCAACATAGCGTCTTCAACAAATTTCCAAATGTCTGATTTACGTAAGAATGTTGGATCGGATCATGAATTGTGATATATATGGATTTAGTCTACCGTAATTTTTGTCACTATACATATATATATATATATCGATTCATTCCTTTTGTTATGACTATTCCATGTTTTTTTTTTTGTGTGTGTATATAATAATAATAATAAATTTTCTTTTATAGATATAGATTTGATCAAATTAATTGAAGATAAGATCTTAATTTCTATCTAACCGTTCTTCGTTCTATCAAACTCACATACAGAGAGATAGATAGATAGAGAGATATTGGTTTTGTGGTTATATTCTTTGCCTGTCTGTCTAATATATGTATGTATTTGTTAGAAGTTTGAGTCTGTCTCTATTTAATGGATGTATGGGTGTTTTATTCTGATTGTTTCTTTGTTTTTTTTTTTCACTGTAAATTCAAAGAAAAAATTTTTGTTGTGATGAGATGAGCATATTGTAAAGAAGAATTTAATCAGTGGATCAGTCAAAGCAAGTATAAAGATAGTAGTATTCTCAATAACTTGGTATTTTCTAATAACCTTTTTTTTTTTTTGGAATTGGGCATAATGAGAGAGTGGCATTAAATAGAAGAAAGTAGTATAGTTAAGAAAAAAATTAGAATTTAATAAGAGATAATGAGAGTTAGAAAGCGTACATCCAAGAGAACCTCCACTCGTATGAGAGAAGGTATTAAGAAGAAAGCTGCTGCTCATAGAAGGAAGGAAAGAAAACTTGCTAAACGTGATATTACTTGGAAATCTAAACATAAGAAGGATCCAGGTATTCCTGCCTCTTTCCCATATAAGACAAAAATTTTAGAAGAAATTGAAGCTAGAAAACAAAGAGAGCTAGAAGAAAGGGAGTTACTTAAACAAAGGAAATTGGAAGCCAGACAAAGAGCTTTGGAACAAGGTCAAAATATTGATAATAATGACGAAATGGTAGATGATTATGAAGATGATGGAAATAGTTTGGCTGCCTTGGTGGAATCTGCCCAACAAGCTGCTAGAGAATATAACGGAGAAAATGTTGCAGAATCAAATCAAATACAAGAAAATTTAGATGTTATTGACTATAATATCAACTTTTACGATGATGAGGGGATGGAAGGTGCATCAGAATTAGAAAAGTCTAGAAAAGCTTATGATAAGATCTTTAAGACTGTGGTTGATGCATCTGATGTTGTCTTATATGTCTTAGATGCGAGAGATCCAGAAGGTACTAGATCAAGAAAAGTGGAAGAAGCAATTTTGCAAAGTCAAGGGAAACGTCTAATTCTGATCTTAAATAAGATTGATTTAGTACCACCATACGTTTTAGAACAGTGGCTAAACGTTTTGAAATCTAGTTTCCCAACTATACCACTAAAGGCTGCACCAGGTGCTACTAATTCAACATCTTTCAACAAAAAATTGACACAATCCGTGACGGCGAATGCCCTATTGGAAGCATTAAAGACATATGCTAATAATAGTAAATTGAAGAGATCCATTGTCGTCGGTGTTATTGGTTACCCTAATGTTGGTAAATCATCTGTCATCAATGCCATCACTTCACGTCGTGGTGGTCAATCTAAAGTTTGCCCAGTTGGTAACCAAGCAGGTGTCACTACTTCATTAAGAGAAGTTAAGATTGATAATAAATTGAAAATTCTCGATTCTCCAGGTATATGTTTCCCAAGTGAGCATGGTAAGAAGAGTAAGGTTGAACATGAAGCTGAGCTAGCATTATTGAATGCTTTACCACCAAAATACATCATTGATCCATACCCAGCAGTGTTAATGTTGGTAAAACGTCTATCAAAATCTGAAGAAATGACACAAAGCTTCAAGAATTTCTATGAGATACCTCCAATTCCAGCTCCAGACGCAGATACTTTTACTAAACATTTCTTAATTCATGTCGCACGTAAAAGAGGTAGATTAGGGAAAGGTGGTATACCCAATTTGGCCAGTGCAGGTTTATCCGTCTTAAGTGATTGGAGAGATGGTAAATTTTTAGGTTGGGTCTTACCAAAGGCTTCTAAGAATACAACTGAAACGAGTGTCAATAATAATAACTCTACCATCTCTACAGGTGCTACAGTTGCCCCAGCAAAGGTTGAACAGACTACCATTGTATCTGAATGGTCTAAAGAGTTTGATTTAGATGATTTGTTTGGTAATTTAGATAAAGTTATAAGTGAATCTAATAAAGAAGATAAGATGGAAGAGTAAGTTTGTATGTTTAAACAATCAGTTAAAAAGCAAAATAGACTGAATTACTATGATTGGATAGAAAATACATTCGTATTATTTGGTTAATTCAACGTACATATATCTATGTATCTATGCGTTACTTTGTATAATATCGATTTGAATATTTCACTTTAGCTTGTCAGATTACTAATATTTCTTAGTTACACATAAAAGTTTATGCGAAAAGAAAAAAAAAAGATTAATGTAAGTTTTTTCGACTGTTTCTATCATCAAAAAATGTATATTTCATGAATTGGCTGTTATGTATTCATAATTGCTTACCAACAACATATTTAAACTCTGTTTGGATTTTAATATTCCCCTATGTGGATTTAAAATAGAAATGTTCAAAGTTGGTGATAGACTTTTAGTTGGAAAGGATTTGTGTACAATAAAGTATATCGGATTTATTGAAGAATGGCCAAATCTAACAACGTTTGGTGTTGAATGGGATGATCCTACCAGGGGTAAGCATTCAGGGACCTACAAAGGCAAACAACTTTTCCATACCAGTGTGAAGGGTGCCGGTTCTTTTATAAATGAATCTACACTAATGAAAAAGTTGGTTCAAAATAAAAATATTTGGAATGCATTAAATGAGGTCTATGGAACATCGAATGTATTTGACTCAGGTGTAAATATAGCATTTGATAATAAGTACGTGGAGTGTATAGGTTTTGACAAGTTGAATAATAAAAACAGAGATTTTTCAGAGTTAGAAGTGATAACCTTAAATCGAAGAGCAATCAATCAATTAACCGGTGATGATAACACAATCTTGAAGAAATGTTTGAAAGTCAAAAGTTTAGATTTAGGTTATAACTGTTTTACAAATTTATCTACTGGATTAAATAGTCTCATAGAATATTGTCCAAATTTAATTGAAATAAATTTATCAGGAAATAGATTTATATTGAAACAGGAACCATCAGAGATTATGCCTATAAAACAAGTGAAAAGACTGTACTTAACATCATGTGGTCTTGAGAAAAGCTTAATAAATGTGGTTTTTAAATTATTCCCTAATTTAGAATTTTTGGATCTTAGCTTGAATCGATTAAATGAAGATGATCTTTCCGATATTACCATTCCAACAACTTTAAAGTCTTTAATACTAAGTCAAAATAATCTGCATAGTATTTCATCGAATATATTTGAAGCAAAGCTACAGGAATTGGATGTTTCAAACAACATGATAGAACAAAATATTCCGCAGGGTATTTGTCCATTGAGTACAGTACAATCTCTTGATATTAGTAATAATAAATTGAAAGATTGGTTTGTATTGGATAAGTTAAACGTGATATTTCCCCTCTTAGCTTCAATTAAATTGAATAATAATCCTATAGTCGGTGTTATGGAAAAGAATGTTTCTACAGGACAAGATTTTGATCCTATATTCTATCAGATTATTGCTAGGTTACAAAATATTCAATATATAGACGGTTTCTTTGTATCTGAAACTGTTCGAGAGTTAGCTGAATCTTATTTTGTGTTGCACTCGAAAGAAAAAATGTACTCAATGGATTACAATTTGGAAAGATGGAAATGGTTGCAATCTCATTATTCTGTACGAGTCCAGTCGTTGGTCAATTTTCCTGATAATACCAACAAAAATGACGATGAAACATTTTTATCAAATTCTTTAATCCGAATAAATGTTAAAAATGTATTAGGGATAGAAGAATTCAAATTATATGCGTTAGATACATGGACTCTAAGAACTCTCAAGGGAAAAATTGCCTCGTTAACTTCGAAAGATATCCTTTCTTTAAAATTGTTTATTTTTAATAATTCAGATAATAGGAAACAATATTTAGAGAAAGAATTTCTAAAGATAAAGGATCATTATATAACTTCTGGTGATGATGTTTATTATGAATAAGATATATAAAAGAAAGGCGAGTTCAATATTAAAAAAGTTTTATGTATAAAATGATTATACATTAATATTACTAAATATGAGGGTTATGATTTTATATAACTATGTTTTTGGTACAAAAAATAGCAGAAATGATTCAGAAGTAAATAGAAAATAACTTTATATAATTCTCTAATTCATTCAAGACTAAACGTCCAAAGGGGGTCACCTAAATGATGAATCATTTCAACACCATGACCTTTGTTAATTTTTTTAATATCTTCAGTACTCATTAATAATTTACCAATGGCTAAAGCATTTTCTTTATTTTCAGCATTAATAACTACAATAGTATCCTTTTCAAAACCTGGGCTGTCTGGTAACTTAGCACCAGCAGATGTTAACCCAGGACACATAATATTTGCGCCTGATAAAACGAATTTAATGGCTCCTCTATCAACTTGGACAGTTGGATAAGCTTCTGGGAATTTGTGAACAAGTCTCAAACTTGGTATCAATTCATCAAATTTTTGGAAAAATAATACTTCACCATCTACACTGTATAATTGAATCTTATCCTCACATTTTATCAATTCTATGTTACTCTTTTTTGGAATTAATTCATCAATAACAGGCTCAAGGGCAGGATATTGAGATACTAATTTGGATTTTAAGGTTCTTTGGATTGAGGATTTAACCTTGGAACGAGAATGAATATCTTCTTTGGAAAATCTAAAAAATTAAATACCAGAAGAAATAAATGAATAACATTAAAAAGGCAGTAATTGCCATAATGATCTTTTTCTTGTTAGTAACAATAGTTATTTCAAAACTAGTGGAAAGCTACTTTAGAAATGAGTTGTCCATACTTTTTAAACATATTTTATTTGACTCTATTTTATTTTTTTCAGCCTCTCTAGAACTACCACTCAATACGGCTTGACAATGATTACTTGAACCTTATACTTAATATACTAATTTCTATAAATTGTTTTATTCTTCAGTATTTTTTCTTTTTTTTTGTGTGTGTGTTTTTTCTTTTACAAAATTTGTCGATTATGTTTTAGCAGTGCAAAGTGTTTTAGAAGTAGGTGAAAGAGTGAAACTGAAAAAAAAATTCACTTACCAATTAACCAATGTAAATGTTTAGATAACATCATGGTAGATACATATCATATTTTGTATATTTAGAACTTGAAAAAATGAAAAATTACCAAGAGTTAGGGATAACTTTATCCTAGACTATATTCTACATACTCATTTTATGTAATAATAGATAACTAGTTCAACGTACATTACTCCTTATACTGCTCAAAGGAGCTAATAATATTATTCTTATTGAATCTAATATGAACACCACGGTAATGTTTATCTACTAGAGTATATAACTTCAAATACAGCGACATAATTTGACCTTGTAGAGTCGACCACACTTTGTCCTTTAATGCGTTATGAATCACTTCTGGTTGTTGTATAGTGATATCTTCCGTCATATGTTCAAAAAGCGTCTTTACCAATTTGCTAATACTATCTGAAGTGTAAGAATTTAGAATAATTTCCAAATTTTGCTTACTATATGCACCCCATTGTGACACACTTACTGATGAACTAGTACTATTTTCAGCTACACGAGTAGCACCATCAATAAAACTTTTCAATTTAGGCATAGAGTCTTGTAAAAGGTGACATGCGTATATATTTCTTTCCTGGTCGAATTTTTCTTTGCATTTTTGTAATTGATCATCAAATGTGTTATTTAGTTTGACGTTTAACATAGGCAATAATTCAATTAACCAATTGTAATTTGTTAACAGTGTAAGTGTTTCTATCAAGGATGTATCATCCAATAATTGTTTGCGCACGGATGAAGTATTTTCAGATGTTTGTTTTTCACCTAATAATTTAATTATTGTAGATAATGTATTAGAATAAGAGGTAGCCAATATTTTAAATGTCTCTGATTTGGTGAATTCCATGTTTGCAGTCTTGGAAATTAGCCATGTCAATGAGTCACTGGTACCATTGACTAATATTGGGAAATTGAACACTGGTGACAAAAGTTCTTTATGGAAATCAGTAGTAACGATTCTTTCAAATAATAACAGCCGTGAATCCATATTATTTAGCCAAAGATTTTGACTTTGAATAAATAATTTCTTAAATGCTGTAAATAAGAATTCTTGATTTGATGATTCTAAAGCTTTTATTCTTTCTTCAAGAAGAAGCATGACACAAGGTTGAACGATGTTGTTAACTTTAGCTAGATCATTTAAAAATGAACTAAATTCAGAGATGATTGGTTGAAATATTTTAGAGACCATACTTATAGTTATTGAAGCAGATTTTCTATCAGAATCCATATGGTTGATCTTATCCAAAGGCACAACTCTGGTACTAGGCTCACTGTATTCAGCAACATATTCAGTAAAAGTCAAATGTGATTTAATGTGGAAAAATGAAATAATAAAATTTTGGTATATGATACATTGTTGTTCAATAAAATTTAAAACTTCTATTAAATCGGATAGAAAGGTTAAATAAACAGGGTCATTGACAGAAACTTCCCTTGTTTTTTTGAAATGCTGCCATTGTGTTAATAAAAGTTCAAGATTTCTATGTTGTGTGAGAGATTTCGCTGAGACTAAATCATTCTGTAATCTGTCAGATAATTGTTTAAATACTCTGAACCATAATTTATTATATATTGTTTGAATGTTTTGGTTCCATGTCTTAACTATAGTATTATATGACTCGGCAGATATTTCTTTGCAGAAGCATATTAATGGTGCATATACTAATAGCCTCTGTAACGTGCTTACCAGTTGTTCATTAGTGCTATCACTGTTGATACTCGAAAATAAAGTACTCATTTCATCTACTAATCTTGCTAAAAATAACTCAGTTACCTTTTCATAATATATATGTCTTTTTTTCATTGCCTCCATGTTTCTTAAGTCATTTTCCTCATCGTTATCATCATCTTCCTTATTTTCACCATTAATTGCTTTTAATGCCTTTGACAAGGAGCTCAATTGAGTCTCCATCCAGGGAAGATTTCTTTCACGAATTGGACATTTCAAAAGTTCTTTTAGGGTAGTTTCATCTAAAGATACGGTATTTAATAAATCTGAGAGAGTGGACCATAAAAGTTTCTTATTGGCACTTTCAACTTGTAACCCATTATCCTGTCTTTCTACAAAATTTATATCTTGTGCTAGATTATTTAAATCCATTAAAAACATGGAAAGAGCAGGATTCATCTTAGAACATTCTTCTTCGATGTTTGTCTCATATGATTTCAAAAATTTTTCTATGTTTTGTAATTTTAGAAGATCTTCATTAAAAATGTGTTCAGTTTCAATAAGCTTTACATCTAACCTTGCAAGTAACTGATCTGCATCGTCATTGATAGTCCAGTTTACATCAGTTAACGTTTCTAAAAGTATTTCATCTGTGATATCAACTTTTTGTAATCTTTGTTTACCAACAGGGGTTATTGCTTCAGGTTCTACATATTCATCTGTTATATCAGGTAAATATGGATGGTCTTCTTCCTGAATAGTGGTTACTTCATGATATTGGTGAGGAGATACTACTGGTTGTTCAAATGGTTGACTGTATCCAATTCCATCACCTGTTTCATATAAAATATCATTGTTAATATTTTCACCCGTCATGTGCCTATCATAATCATCATCGTCTATACTAGCATCGTTCGCTACTCTAAAACGTCTAGGATTCGTCAAATCTGTGTCGCCATTATTAGATATTGGAGTTACATATGATCCATTTGAATTCGAACCTAGATATTGTAATCGGGTGTTTTTATTATCATAATGAAGAACAGATGTTGGCGCTTCATTGAAGTCCAAGTCATCTTCATTATTATCATAATTACCAATATAATTATTATTTGAAAAATCATTAGCTGGGGTAATATAAACTTCTTGGGCAGATTCTTTAGAGTGTTCTGATATTGACATTTCATTTGACTCGGGATTTTTAATTTCTTCTTGATTTTTATTAGCAACACTCAACATTGCATTTAAATCTTCCATTAGATGATCGTCGGTTCTAATGGGAACAGATGAAGTTTCTGCTGCTTTGCCGCCTAGTTTAGTGTTTGTAGTAGTGGTTGTAACTGTTTCAAAATGATTCTGATTGTCATCAATATGCAATGGTTCAGTATGAATATTTTCATAAAGAGTTGCATTTTGCAATTCATCGTCCTCTTGTTTTGGAGTTTGATACACGTCTATAGTTTGATCAAAAGTTTGCTTTTCTTGAAAGTTAGGTTTTCTCATTGCATGATATGGATATGTTTTATCTTGTTGACTGAATTCATCAGATTCATTATTGTTGCCGTTTTTATGTTGAATATTTGATGGATCTATATTTAAAGATGGATTATCAAAATTACGGCTGACTTCATTTAGAGTAGAATGATTGGTATATGGACTTTTATTTAAAGATTTATAAGTTTGGATATTGGTTTCTTTTATTGGAACATTACTCTTTGGTGTATTTGCCTTTAAATTGGGGTTAACTGGAGATATTCTACTGTTATTATTATTTATATTGGTATTTTCAACAGCTGAAACATAATTTGAGTTTTCTAGATTTTGATATTGGGGTTGAGACTGATTTAGATTTGGACTTATTTCGGTTTTATTATTTTGATGTATGACAGCTCTTTGATAACTTTTTTCATCTAAATAAAACATACTTAGATCCCAATTTACCAGTTCCGGGACATGACCATCGTAAGTCTGTGAAAATATCTTGATTAGACTTTTAATAAAAACGGTTCTTTCCTTTGAGGAATTAGTTTGCCAGTAATATTTCTTACCTATTGTCAAAATGAAACCTTCAGGTACTTCGATATCCTTTTCAATCTTTGTCAAATCATGGAAATTCCAAGTTCTACCAATCTGAAAAGAACCATCTTTATTCTCACGGGCTTTATGTAAGAAGACAGTGTGTGGTGGTTCAGCTAAAGAACTCAGGATCAGGATTCTTTTCTTTTTGTATTCCAGTTTGGAATCAGGGCCAGGTCTTGAACTTGGATATTTGGCATCTTCAATGATCCTAACATGGGTCATATAATTATTTGGTTGACGTACATTAGCATGGTTGTTAGTCCTTGGATCAGGTTTACTGAAACAAGAAAAAATAATTGCTTTTCTATCCCTATCATATTGTTCAGCTAAAAAATTGGAACTCTGCGACGAATTTGAAGATCTCGAAACATTTCTTTTATGTGTATTAGACGTATTTGAACCTGAAATTGTTCTATTGTGTAGAGTTGATAAATTTTGAGATTGACTTGTATTATTATAATAATGCATGTCCTGGGAAGATTCCCTGCTGTGACTCTTCTTTTTAAATGGTGATATAGGACTCTTCATAGTGGAATATTGATTGCGAGGGTGAAGCTGGAAAGAATTAAATTAGAGCACACAACAATAGATAATCTTTGCTCATAAAAGGAAGTTAAAAAAAAGGTTGCTGGCACCGTCAGATATGTGTTTGTAACAGGGTATTTGGAGTTAAAGAGCCACTGGATACAGTATCTACTAGTGGTAGAAGTTAAATATGATCTGTCCTTTAAGTGATTTCTGTGTTTGTTCTGTGTCTCCGTTGTCACTGTCGACGGCAGGGGCAGAACAACGATGCCGGAAAATTCTCGAGAAGAAGAAAACTGCAAAATGTTCAAACAATCAAAGGATAAGTGTGTATGTTTATAGATGAATAAACAACTAGCAACGTTTGCTATTAAGGTTGGCCGCTGGTTAAAGGCCATCTTTCTTCAAATCCATACAGACCTAAGCACACAGACGCCGTAAAAAGAAGGAAAAAATAATAAGAGAAAGAGAGAAGAAAAATGGATTTCAACGCTTTAGCTCAACAATTCACTGATTTTTACTACAATCAATTCGATTCTGATAGATCTCAATTGGGAAACTTATACAGAGATGAGTCTATGTTAACTTTTGAAACTACTCAATTACAAGGTGCTAAAGCCATTGTGGAAAAATTGGCTTCTTTACCTTTCCAAAGAGTCTCTCACAGAATTACCACTTTAGATGCTCAACCTGCATCTCCTAATGGTGATGTCCTTGTCATGATCACCGGTGATTTATTGATCGATGAAGAACAAAACCCACAACGTTTCTCTCAAGTGTTCCATTTGATTCCAGATGGTAACTCTTACTACGTCTTCAATGACATCTTCCGTTTAAACTATTCTGCTTAAGTAGTGGTTTTTATATAATAACAAATCAAATATATAATTACATATATATATATATAAATCTTTTTACAATTATTTCAACACATCTTTCAAAATTTCCCTTCTTTCTAATCTAGATGATTTGATACATTTATCCTCTCTAATTATCATTCGATATTAATTGGTCAACTTTTATAGATCTCTCAATATATTTAATTAATTTATCAAAATCGATTTCGGATATACATGAGGTACATACAACACCAATCTAATCCATTTTAATTAAATCTCCTGAATTCACACTCACCCCATTTTCTTTTGATGTGATCATAAGCAACGTCTCACCCGAATATACAGGTTTCAGATTAAAAAAAAAAATACTTGAACATGTTGACATACCATAACTATATACAGGAAACTGTAACCCCTGCAATTCAATAACGTCACGTACCCTATCGAGCACAACAGTACCACAACCTTTCAGATAATGAGCTCTTCTCGCGTTTAACCCTCCAAAAATAGCTGTTGTTGGTTTTACATACGATGATATGGTTAATTGTAAATCTGCTGTGAATCCACTTACAAGAATGGATCCCTTAGGGATCTTATCTACATATTGTATACTAGTTGTGTCAACGTATTTAGGCTCTGATTTAGACACATGTGTCGCTGTATATAACCTACCAACGATACTTTTTCCCCTGGTATTTTACGGTAACGATTTTGGTTTTAAATTGAGGAGATAACCACCTTTGAGGATCTTGTAGAGATTTAATAATATATCACTAATATTACATGTCGTAAAACATTCAAATACTTCAGTGATCTGTTGGTCATTTTTCTTAATATACGTAGGGTCAACAGATAAGTAGATAAAAAAATGATAGTAGTTTTGTATATAATCATTTTTTTGATTTCTTCCTTTTAAAAGGTCAGGATACGAACCCTTTGTCTGTACACGCATCTTTTTAATATATGTCACAATAAACTGGTAAGCAATGGAAAGAATAGGGAGTAGTTCTCTTCATCCTTACCCTTTATCTGAATCTAGATTTTTGCTTAAACTCTTTGAGAATGACCGGAAAAGGTGAGTTATGTTACTGGTTCAGTTATTTAATATAATAAATGTTTAGTGTGCCTATAAATCTCAGGCTTTTAATTGGTTATTTAAAGAGAAAACGATTACAATAAAACCGAAAATGTTTATTAAGGATACAAATAAACAATACAATGTTGTATTATACTGGACTACATATGGGATGTTTTAAAAATTTATCAACATTACATATTTGGTAATGGCGGTGGAGGTGGAATCCCTGTTGGTGCGGCAGGAGTAGAGACAGGAATGTCCGTATCTGAATCAACTGATTCTGGGATTGATAAAACATCATCATTATCATTATCAGCATTATCATTAGCGTAAATGCCCATATCGTTATTAACTGTCATATTGGACATAGCTGTTGGTAAAGGTGGAGGTGGAGGCAATGTATTAGATATAGATGGGCCTGTGGACATTGTTGGAATGGATGGAACTTGAGTGGCAGTAGAAGAAGAAGTGGAATTAGTAGCAAAATAACTGTCTGGGACACTTGGGACTGGTGGGGCTATTGGTACTGGAACACTTGGTGTTTCTGGCACACTTGGGATTGGTGGGGCTATTGGTACTGGCACACTTGGTGTTTCTGGCACACTTGGGACTGGTGGGGCTATTGGAACTGGTGCAGGTGGAGGTGATAAGATTGTGGTAGCTTTTCCATCTTCAGAATTTGTTGAAGTAGTAGAATTGACTGGAATAGAAATGGAACCCTTGATTTCAACCCTCTGTTGAGTATCGTTATCGTCATCAGACCAATCACTGTCGTCGTCACCCTTAGATACAAGGCCTCTTTGAATCTTTCTTTGAGTCTCAGCAGCTTTAGAATCAAAAGAAGATGTTGAATCATTAGGTGTAGATTTGAAATATTGGTTTCTATTCTGAGTTGCAGGCGGTTGTGGACTTGTCGAAGTCGTGCTAGTCAATGGTTGAGTATTTGTGATAGGGACTGGAACCGTTGGTTGCTTTGTGGTGGATGGAAAAGAAGAAGTTTGTTGTGACTGAACTGTATTCGTTGTTGGTACAAAATTTGAAGCAGATTTTGCAACTTCTGGTTCAGGAACTATTGGATTTCCATTATCATCAGAGTCTTCTTCTTGAGCTTCAGCCAATTGTCTACGTAATTCTGCTAACCTTTTTTGCTTATCAGCTTTCTTTTTCAACTTCAATCTTTCTAACTCTTCTTTTAGTCTTCTCTCTTCTTCATCTTCACTATCGGTCTCAATTTGTATAGTATTTGAAAATTTAGCAACGGAAGGTTGATTTATAGAGACACTGTTACTTACACTTGCAGTAGAGGATGACTCTGGGATAAATGGCGATTCTTGTTTAGTAGCCATATCTTCAGATGATACTGTATTACGTCTTGAACGGCTAGAACGATCAGTGTTACGACGATCTAATCCAAATTTGGCTAGTCTCTCCTTCATTCTCTTTTGAGCTTGTTCCTTTAAGAAGGACGCACGGTCATCACTTTTAGTTTCTACTTTATTACCTGCAACTGATTTATTGGATAATAACGTTAAGTTCAATTGATGAATGAAGTTTTGGATACTTGGTTCTAAACCAATACCAAATTCCCATTTTTCAAAATCACTATTTTCATTATCTAGTATTTTCCCAATTAAGTATGATTTGAGAGAAGCAGATATGTCAGAGACAGAAGTTTTAATATCATCGATAGCATCTTTGTTTGCTTTCCCTTCGTTCCTGATTTTGTTAATTTCTTCATTATATTTATCTGATTCAACCTGACCATTACCTGTAGTGGATTTACCGGTTAATGCTGCCATTCTTGATCTTAACAATTCTCTACTTTTTGCCTTTCTTCTATCATTTTCAGTAATTTCACCATTAGTACCAGTACCAATAATGGAACTTGGATTCTTTAATTTAAACAATTTAATTTTTGCATCTGTAATTTCTTTTTCAACATTACTGATTTGAGCAAATAAGTCAGGGATCTTAGTAAAAACATTTTTTAATCTAATTTGAAGATCAGATGAAATGGATGGGTTTACGGTAGGAATCTGAATAGCCCTTAGCTCACTTTGTAACTGTTCGATTGATTTTAATTCGTCTACCAATGAGGTTGCGGTAACACTTTGGATGGGTTTAGATTCGGAAGATTGTGTTTCGGTTCTTTTACGCTTTTGACACATTTGGGTACTTTCATTTTTTATATTTTCAATTGGTGGATACTTGGATTCAACACTATCAGAAATTGATTTATTGTTTTCTGGTTGAAGGAATGGTTGTGGTTTTTGCTTATCTTCCACAGTTGTATTTGTAGAAAATATCTTTCTACGGTTCTTGAATGTAGGTAAAGCGTCTTCGTCATCATTATTTTTAAAATTTAACGCATTAATTTTTGATTGACTCTTAATGGTACTATCCTCATTTTTTAATTGATTCTTCACATTATCCAAAATTTGATTACTTGATGGAACTAAGCTTGGGGGTAATCTGTTTGGTAATGGATTACCATTTAATTTTCTGTAAATCAGATGCATCCCAAGAGCAAATTCTTGCTTGTTTAATTGACCACTATTATTAATATCACATAAATTCCAAATATGCTCCAAGTCAGCTCTATTAAGGCCTGATTTTCTGAAGATTTCCACAGCAGTTGGAGAATCTAATATACCTTTACCTTGAGAATCGTATGTTTTGAAAATACTATAAAACAAAGATTTTTCTTCTGGAGTTATTATATCATTATCTGTATTATCCATCGTTGTCATTTTATTAGCAAAATTTGTTTGTGAGTAAATTTCATTATTACCAAATCCAGTTTTTTGAGCTGCTAAGGGCATAGTTGGGTTAAAATTGGAAGGAGGTAAATAGCCAGTAGCTTGAGGTTGTAGCACCTGTTGTGGTGGAAGAGAAAGTTGTTGTTGGTTAAAGGAAAGTTGTGGCATTGTCACATTACCAGTTTGTTGTGGTTGGTTTAATTGAGGTTGGAATCCATTAGAAATTTGGGATTGTAAAACACCTCCAGTTAATTGTGGAGGTAGTCCGAAACTAGTTTGAGGCATCATAGCGCCGCCTGTAATTTGAGTAGTTAAACCAGTGGCCTGGGTTGCTAAACCGAAACTTGTTTGTGGCATCATTACACCACCTGTCACTTGAGCCGGCATACCAAAACTTGTTGATGGCATTAATCCAGTAGGCTGAGGTTGCAAAGTAGTCATTCCAGCAGTGATCATCTCGTCAAATGGGGTCTTTGAGGTATTCTTACTTGAAGCAATACTAATATTAATTGCATCGATAAAACTGTTCACTTCATTCTTTGTCTTTGTATCTAACTCATAAGGAATAGAATCCCCTTGTAAAACATTATTAATTAAATGCATTGCTAAGGCGAATTCAGGAAACAATAATTCACCAGCTTTACTGGTATCACAAAGTGCCCAAATCTTAGCTAATTGAGATGGTGGAAGACCGGATTTTAATAAAATAGCTCTACAATCGGTACCTGTTATTGTATTAGACCCAGGTTTGACCACAGATCTAAATAAAGTTTCAAATTTAGCTTGATCATTAGCAGTAATAAACGACAATCTAATTGCAGGAATCTTCACATCATTGTTTAACCCATTATTGGCAAAAGAGTTAACAAACCCAGTAGCAGTAGGTTTTAAAGGTTCTAATGGTACTTGAGATTGTTGGACGTAGAATCCAGTTTGTTGAGGTAATAGAGGTTGTTGTGGGATTTGGTATTGACTAGTGACTTGAGGTTGTAATGGAGGTTGCGAGGCAGCCATAGTTGGATAATAACCAGTACCTTGAGGTTGTAACTGTTGTTGTGGTTGTGGTATAGAAGAACTAGTTAAAGTTTGGTTATTTTCCATATTAGAGTAGTACCCAGTACTTTGTTGTTGTAATGGTTGAGTTATTTGAGGTTGACTCCCTTGAGATTGGGTTTGTACTGGTTGGTAATTTTGAAACCCTCCTAATTGATTGGATGGAAAATTAGAGGTTGGTTGAAGTTGATTCATACCCATCCCATAACTTTGTTGTGCTATGGTACCATAAGAAGATTGTATCTGTTGTGGTTGTTGGTAACCAGCTTGTTGAAATTGTGGCTGAGTTTGAGTTTGCGTTTGCGTTTGTGTTTGAGCTTGTCCCTGTGATTGTAATTGTAGTGGAGGTTGATAATATTTACCACCAGATGGGAACCCAGTATTTGTGGGTTGAACCTGGTATGGGTTATACATATTCGGTAACGATCTACTTGATGTTTGTGGGAGGAGTCTGGTAAATGGGTACTAGAGAATATATTATTTCGAGTTATACGTTTATGTAGAATAAATAGGGCAATAAAGTTTCAGAGAGCCTTTTTTTTTGTAATTTACTTGAATATCTTTGATTTCTTTATCAAATTTTTTTTTAAAATGACTTTGTTGTCTTTCAGTAGGGGAAAAAAAAAAGATATTCAACTTTTTTTAGTAATTATTCCTATTTAGGAAATTTAGTGTGCATTAGGAAAGTATACTCTCTAGTTAGATATGAAAACCTTCCAACAAGAACGTAGGACAACTTAACAAGCAGCAAACTTTATTTAAGACTCAGTTGTTTATTTTACTTTTAGGAATAAAAGAGTTTTGTATACTTTAATCTTTTTGAATTAAAAAAATATGTTTATTTTAAAAAAAATTTTATAGACAAAAAATTTCCACAAGATAGAAGTAACAGAAGAAGTGTTCATGTTTTTATTAATTGATTATATCTAAAATAATTAATACTGTTGAATATAATTAAAAAAAATTATAGTAGTGTTAGAAAAGAGAATAATTTAATAAGATAATATTTTCTAAATTTTTTATAGTTAGTAGGAAATTTATGTTTTGTAGAGGGACTCTCATATTTTTGAATATTGTAAACACACCCAAAAGTAAAACTAACCTTCATAAAATACACAAATAAAAAGAACTAAAAGAAAACGTAAAATAATATACTTTCTCTATTTTAGAAGAAAACAAGAAGAAATGAAGAAATAGTTGAATAAAAATGAAACAATCATCGATGTATATTTTTATAAACTGCATCTTTGGTTATAGGTAAAAACAGGTAAAAAAAAGACCAATCAAAAAAAAAATTATTTCTTTAATACTGTATACTTGCTTTGATAATGCATATATTGAAAAATTACTTGAAAAATACTAATTTTCACAGAATCTTACTTAACACAAACAAAACGTTTTTCAGTAAAGAATATATCCCTCCTTAACATTTTTTTTTTTGTTTTGGCTTTGTACCTTTTGCAAACACATACGTTTACTGTAGGTGAGAGCTCGAAGGGAGCATGAAGATTAACTACTTTTCGCAAGATTCACTTGTTTTTACTAAGCTTTCCGATCTAAATACACTTTAATTAAAAATAAAATGTTTACTTTTAAAATATAAATAACATGTTTTTTGGTTTTACGTGAAAAATATCACTACAACATATAAAACCAAACAAGAAAAAAAAAACAAACTATGAAGCAAGTTGTAAGGCTTAATATACATATATGTATTACAAAGAGTTAAGAAAACAAAAAAAAAAACTTCTTCAAGTAATATATGTGCTTTTTTTATTCGTCTTCTTATATTCCGACACTTTAGTGACTAAAGCATCAGTTTAAATATTAGATGAAAGAGGTATCTATACTATACAAAAAAAAAATTTCAGTACCATTATGATAATAATATAGAAATATGCAAAATACATACATACACTGATAAACAAGAAAAATAATGTACTGTCTTATTTTTGCATATTATATATATGCTGGGTATTAGATAATATACTAATGGATGACATAAGCCTGTGATGTGCTTATCTGGTTCCCCTCTTTTTATTTTTTTTTCCCTTATAAATACAACGAATCTTATTTAGTTGGGTGCAAACCGATTAATATATATATATATATAGGAAACGCAATTTACATGAGATTCATAGGCTTCTTCTTTATGTATACTTGACCCATAACGTATAAAAAAAACATAGCTTGACACTGTGTGTGTGTTTCTTCAACAAATGTAATTTGCTGTAATATTAAAGTTCAACAAAAAAAACCAACCCCTCTGTCTCTTTTTACTCATTGCTTTCTCTATATTCAGTAGAATGAGAATAATAAAACAGTATCTTACATGTTTTTACCAACCCAAAAAACAGAAAAGAAAAGAGAAAAAAAACAAAGGAATTATACGAGTCCCTTCAACAAGTCTAGAAACATTTTACAACTTCTGTATGGTCTTTGTCTATGTAATTAATTAATAATCCAAATTTTGGGAAGACAAATTCATAGTCGTATAAAAAAAGATACCATTTCTGTAATAAAATGTTATAAAATATTATATAATAATAATGGAATATTATATGCACCTCGTTTATTAACAAACCTTTAAATAAACAAGAATATAAATAAATTGCTCAAAGGGGAAATTTGATATTTTCCTTCCTTACTCATTACAAGAAACAAAAGTTTTTTTCCAATTATTTATAACCCTATTTAGTATCTTTATACTTGTATTGATAAGAAATTAGAAAAAAAAAATAGACGGAGAGTTAACCCTAACACAAACTGATGAAGCGATTAGTTTCTAAGAACTAACATTGAAGATAGATGAAAACTTACAAAGTGATTAATAAGAGAAAACACTGTTACATTTTAATGTTCAGAGTATTTAGTAGAGATTTAAACACCTGTTCAAGGAATATATATAAAACCAATAAAATAACGTATTATCTAAGAGTAAAAAAAAAAAAGAAAAACAACAAAATGATTGAGTAATAGTAATAACTTAATAAAAATATAAGAAAATTCAAGAAACCCTCTATTTGACAAAGCAACTAAAACGTGATAGTGGGGGGAAACCTCCAATAATAAATAACAACCCACACGTTCTAGTACAGATATAGCTTTATTTGACGCAATCTTGTCTGAGGCATATTTATAAAAGGAAATTTAGTGTTTATGGTAAACAAAACTGTTTTGTTTACCAACTTTATTTCCCACTTTTGTCTAAAAATGTGGTGTGTTATCGAAAAAGGTAAATATCTCTTTTCTTTTCTTTTTTTGTTTGCCTTTACCTTTGTTTATCTCCCCTCCATCTGTATGTAGCTCGTTTAAAAAAAACATAATAATATTCCTGCTATTTTTTCCCTTTTCCTCCTCCCCCCCAATTTCAAATTTCAAATTTCTCGAGAGTAAACAAACACTGTTATTAATGCTGTTTGTTTTTCCCCTCGAGAAAATCTCATTTGCCTGCATTCCACAGATTTCAAAGAAAAAGTTATATAAGGAAAAAAAGAAAAGAAAGGACTGGAGGAAACAATAGAAAAGTGGGTCTCTCATTTCTATTGTCCACGCATAAATTGGCGTGTTTATCAATTGTCTTTTGAACAATGCACCAGTTGTTACATTTTCTTTTGTGCCATTAGTTTCCCTACAGGTCTAGAAACTGTTGAATTTAGGTAAAATTACTACTGTCGTTGCCTTTTCATCTTTTAATAATAGTACAATTGACATCGAACATCGTTTGAGTTAAATAAACATACAACAAGTTACAGCTTCAAGACTTAAAAAAAAAAAATACAGTTAACGAGCAAATGTCAACAATAGCAACAAAATTAAATCCTTTTAGTATTCAAACGAGGGTGAAGGTGAAAATAAGAAATTGCATCTTGATAATATTTTAGTTAAGTTTCTTTTTTGCTTTCTCTCAATAAGATATTTCATATATAAACAACAACACTTGAGTCTTTAATAGAATGATTAATTCATCTTCCCTTGTCTTTGTAGTTACATAGTCACGCTACTGACAAAACCAAGCTACAAAATCTTTACACTCGCTTATAATAATAAATAATATATCAGAAATGTACGCCAAGTCTGCTTTACTTTTAGCTGCCGCTGCTGCCACTGCCTCTGCTTTAACTGCTGCTCAAGATGAACAATTAAACATCATCTTCGCTGATGTCGGTGCTCACTTAAGTGAATACATTAGTTTAGTCTCTAACCCATCTTCTGGTATCACCATGAGCAACTTACCAGCTGGTTTAATTGATATCGGTGAAAAGGTCGCTGTCGACCCATCTGACACTTCTTACACTTCTGAATACACTGAAGTCGATATGGCTGGTGTCTCTGCCTTCGTTACTAAGTTACCATGGTACTCTAGCAGAATTGCTCCAAAGTTAGATGCTGCTGGTGTTCCAATCGGTGGTGAAACTACTACAACCACTTCTTCCTCTTCTTCTGCTGCTGAAAAGACCACTACTTCTTCTTCTGTCGCTGCTACCTCTTCTTCTTCTGCTGCTGAAAAGACCACTTCTTCTTCCTCCGCTGCTGAAACTACCTCTTCTGCTGCTGCCGAAAAGACTACTTCTTCTTCTTCCGCTGCTGAAACTACCTCTTCTGCTGCCGCTGAAAAGACCACTTCTTCTTCCTCTGCTGCTGCTGCTGCCACTACCTCTTCCGCCGATGTTAAGGCTACCACTCAAGCTGTTTCTCAAATCGGTGATGGTCAAATCCAAGCTACTGTTGCCGTCTCTCAACAAACCGAAAACGGCGCTGCTAAGGCTGTTGCTGGTTTAGGTGCTGGTGCCATTGCCGCTGCTGCTTTATTATTATAAGCTAACTTTTTATTAGTGAATTAACTCACTTTTTTTCTTTTTTTAAATATAATTCTTCATTTGTAGTTCTCTGTATTAAAATTTAATGATAATAATAATATTACATATATAATACCTTTATAAATTCTCATTTCCCTTTAATGTTTTTTAATTATTACATTTTAATAACGTTTCTACTTTGAATTATAATATAAGGTGACTTCTCGTTATTAGAAATCAAATAGAATATCTATTATGAAAGTAAAGCACTACAAGCATATATATATATATATATATATATATTTAATACTTATTATTTCTTATATTGTTCTGGTAACCATTCCTTTGGATCTCTTTTACCATTATTCCTTTTTGAATTATTGTTATTATTATTTAACTTACCAGTCCTTTTTAAATAGAAATAGGATAACATACCCACGATACCCAAAAAGATGAATTGAATAGATAAAAATTGTGGGTTAAAGACAGACATTAAAGGTTCTTCAATACTCAAGAAAGTAGGTTCAGCAGCCACGTTCTTTGGACTTGTATCGATATCTTCAATTTCCACAATATCTGGATCTTCATTAACAATAGAAACTGCAGTTTCATTAGTGACTTGAACCATGGGGAACAAATAATACAACCCGGGTTCTAAATCGATAAGAACTTTTTGTCTAAAATGTATAGTTTCATTAGGATGAGCATGTAGATCCTCCATTTCACCAAAAGTGATATCTGTGACGACTTCACCTTCTGGATAAGTTAGAATGCTACCAGAGACACCGAGAACAGAGATCTCGCAGTTTTCGTTGTTGACCAACGTATAATTCAACATAATTTCTTCATCTTGATCGAAGGAGATTGGGTAAATGGAATCGGAGGGAGTCTCTTTGTCTTCGATATTGTATGTGATGTTTAATTTAATTGATGGCAAACGTCTTTCTAAAGGGATTGATCCGTCTTGTTCTTCTTCATAATTGTTTAAAGATACACCTTGACCTTTGACAAAGTTAGTTCCAATTGAAGATAGGAATAATAAAACGGAACCTAAACAGTTTAATCTCATACTGTATTATATTTTATAAAGGTGGTTTCTTTCTTATTTCTTATTTTACTTTTTTTTTTTTTTTACTTTTCCCTTGTACTGAGGAAGCCAATTGAACTATTCTTCAGAGTTAAGACTAAAGGGGTAATACAAGTATACTGATAAGTTTTTTTTTCGTCGTCCCCAAACTTATAATATATTTCTAAGCAGACTGTTTCAAAGTTACCTTGTTGGTGTTGCCTTTAAATAAAAAACTTTCCATTTTGCAACTGTCACCTTGTATTTTTTATTTATTTATTTATTTATTCGAGAAAGAAAAGAGAGAAAAACCAAAATTTTGAAGGACTGTGCGTCTATAAGACCCGTACACCAGACAACACTCTTTTTTTTTGTTTTTTTGTTTTTTTTTGTTTTTTTTCCTTCGAAGAAAAACAAGGAATTTTGTATTTTGTATTTTGTATTTTGTTATTGTTTTATTCTTCTCTCGACTTTCATCCTTTTTGTCTACTTTTCTGTAAAACTTAATCGTATAATTTGATTGAATATATATATAATGCATGATTCAATAACTTGAAACGTAGTTTATTTGAGGTGTATGTTTAACCTGCTTGTTTTATCAGTAAGTGATACGGTCTTCTCTACTTCTCTCTTGACTTGAAACCCTTTTTAAATAAACTCAAAGCACATTTTCTATTTTAATTTTACTACATCCTACAGACACTTATTCGTTGCAATAAGCCAAAACAACTAGTCACAGCTACAGTCACAACAACCCACTAGAACTAAGCGTATCTATTAACCACACAAACATTCTCTACTGCGCAATCAACAAAATATTTGAATTTTTAGTATAGTATCATCGTTAATAATAATAAAGAAATAAAAAAACTATATATTAGAACAAGATGGCTTACTAAATCATTTTCTCTTATTTTGTGTTGTTAAATTGTATTCATATTTTAAAGTCAGAAATTAATAAAAAATAAAATAATATAATTTTAATATATTAAAGAAATATTGAATTTTTTTTTTAAATTCTTCTTTTTCTTCTCCTTTTATTTTATTTATTCTCACTGATAAAATATATAAATATAATATTTGTTTGTGTCTGTGTTTATTTATTAAAGATTAAAAAAAGTATTCAAAATGTGCTAACTTAAAATCATTATAATATAACCTCATTAGGTTTTTTTTTCTCCTTTTTTTAATTAATATCCCATATATCTACCCTCCAGAAAATATGCTGCTATATCATATAAATCTTTAAAATAAAAGATGTTCACTATCCATTTTTCATTATAATTAAGAAAATCAACAAAGAAATATATATATATCTACATCCATACATTATTATTATAACAAAATTACTACTACAATAAATATTACCACTAAGAAAATGTCCCAGTTCGAAATGCCAAGTTTGTTTAATACTGATGGTTCTTTTAAACCAAGTATTGAATATATGAATACTATTAATACTACTACTACTACTGTCGCCAATACAACAGTATCTGATTATAACCATATGAAATTAGAAGCTATGATTCCAACTCCTAACCTTGAACAACCTACTATTAAAACAGAAGACAATATCCCATTATTAGCTCCAGAGTCAGTTTTAGATCTTCCAGAATTGGATTCTAGTGTAGTCGATGCTTTCTTCGCATCAAGCGCTGATTCTACTCCAATGTTCGAATATGATAATACTCCATTATCACAAGAACAAAATTGTAGTAACAACAATGGATCATCTAATCCTGTTACCGAATGGACCTCATTATTCGATGACGATATCCCTGTTATCACAGAGGAAGACGTCGCTTTGAATGATAAAGCCATTCAATCCACTGAAGTTGATTCCTTCGATTCATTCCCTGCTGTCACCACTGGTAATATTGCATCGTTTCTACCAACTCCGGTCCTTGAAGATGTTAAAGTGGTGCCTACTAAAAACATTACCGCTACTGCTGCTGTTAATAGTAATAGGAAGAAAAATTCCTCTGCTGGTATATCTAAGCCAAAGAAGAAGAAAAAGACCACTACTACGTATACAAATGCAGATGGGGTTAAAGTAGACCATCTGGGTGTCGTGGTCTATAACAGGAAGACTCGTTCCACTCCATTGACCCCAGTGATTCCAACTTCAGATGATCCTGTCGCTTTGAAACGTGCAAGAAATACTGAAGCTGCTAGACGTTCTCGTGCCAGAAAATTGCAAAGAATGAACCAATTGGAAGCTAAAGTAGAAGAATTGTTGGCAAAGAATAATTCTTTGGAATTGGAAGTTGAAAGGTTGAAGAAGTTGTTAGCTGAAAGAAGTTAGCTTGAAATATGTTTATAATTTTTTTTTTAATTATATCTATATCTATATATATATTTATATATATATGTACCATAATATAATTATATTATAAATGAAAAATCAAAAAAAAAATATATATATATATATATGTTTCTTTTTAGTTTGATTATAATAGGTATTATATATTATGGAGTGTTATAGAAGAAATGTAGTCATTATAGATTTCTTCCTCTCTAATTAACCACCATGCAAAGTAGAAGTGAAGGATACCACATCTCCATCTTCTAACTCATACTCCATCTCTCCTTCTAATTCCCAATCGGTATCATTAATCAAAGTAATAATACCAGGTCTTATTGTACCATCTTCAATGAAAGTTTCAATATCATTTGGATTCTTAATCATTTCAGAACAAATGTAATCCACTAAATCACGTACATTGGCGTTCTCTTTAGTAAGCGTGACATCATGGACTCTTACTTTCCCCACTACAACATCTAATCCACCTAAAAACTCAACTTTAATCTTAACCATATTGTTCGTTATCTGATTCAATTTTATACTATACTAACCATTCTAAGTGATAACCACTTATTACTTACTGTCTCTATATAATGTTTCATAGTAAATTTCTTTAATCATGTATTTCATTTTTTTTTTTTTTGCTTACATATCAAAAATTTTTTCTCCATTTCATTATTTATTTATTTATTTTTTTTTGCTTTTTCTAAAAGAAAATAGAAACATATGCGTATTTTATGGAGATCTAATGTTTCAAGATGAAAACCAAATCGTTATAGCCACTCATGTCTATGTTAACTTAAAGTCACTCATAATTGACTAAGGAGATGTATAACAATTCGTAAAAGCTACAAAAAAAGAAAAGAAAAAGAAAAAGCATTAATGGTTATATGTAATAAATAGAGGTGTCTATGTAAGTTATTATTTTATTATCTAATGATTCACTCATCCGGATTAACGACAGTCAATTTTGTATGTTTATTTTGATCTGGATCAGAGGTAATAATCGACCCTGTACTTATTCGTCTAGAATCATCGAATGGATTAGATAACAAACCGTTATTATTGTTATTATTTAGCTTGTCAGAACCGATATTACCCAAGGAATCATTCAACTTCCCATTCATATTACCACCATCAAAGCTGTAACTATGTGAGGAACTAGATAAAATATCAGTAGGAACGTATTCAACCGGTTTAATAGCTTCTTGATATTCTTTTTCCATTCTATCTTCTTCACGTTTCTTGTTATAATGTCTTAACCCTAATAACATAGTCGAAAGTAAAATAATAGCACCACACACACCACCTACAATCCCACCTACAATAGCACCAACATTAACTTTTTTCTTAGAATTTCTAGAATTCGATTTGCCGTTTGTAGATGTGGAGTTACCAGTAGGTAACACTTGAGTACTTCTTGTAATTGTATTTGTAACAAAAATTGTGGATCCACCTTGTGTTTGCAATTCAGTGGAATAAACTACAGATGTAGCAACGACAGCTTCTTCACTACTACTACTACTAATACTACCTGTTGTTACAGTCGTAGTGGTCTGCTGCTCACTTGAAGTTGATTGAGGATCAGTTATGACAGTTTGGGATTTACTTGATTCAGCAGAATGCGAACTTTCAGTTGCCTTGGTATTCTTACTTTCAGAACTAGAGGATGTCTTTGACTTGGAAGATGTAGAACTGGCTGATTCGCTGCTAGACTCCGAACCAGCTACTGATTCCGTGTCATCTACTGAATAAACTGAATAAGCTGAGGTACCTCCACACATTTCTTTGCCGTATCCATAACAATATGTGTCACAGGAAGACGAAACTTGTAAACCTGCAGGACTCGAATTACCACAGAAACATGCATTATGGTCAAATAATGCAAAATATGAATAGCCTTTCCCGCTACATGTGGTATAACATAAAGATGATGATTGGTATTCGTTTGTATTGTCTTCGTAAAAGGAGGACGGCAATGAACTATAACAATTCAAAAGTTTATAACCGTATATTTGATTTAGATGCAACAATAATATTATGGATAAAATCTTTAGTTTAATATGATATCTATTGGAAGGGAAGTACTTCATTGATTATTCTTATCTATGTTAAAACAAAAGTATTTATCTGTGTGGTAATTATTTGGATCTAATGCAGAAGATATAATTAAATTAAATAGGAATAAAAAAGATAAAAAGTATAATCTCTAGCCACTTTATGATTTCTTTATTACTCTATTTTTTTTTTGTTTTTTTTTGTTTTTTCAAACTACTTCTAATCAAAAAATAAAAAATGGACAGATCTTGGAACTCGAGAAACCAGTCAATATGTGAGTTTTACAATGAATATGATCAGTTTTCTTATGTAGCTTAAATATGTTGGGAAAAAACTGGAGAGAGAGGAGGGGGAGGGGAAGGGAAAGAAGGAATATTGAATCAAATAATTTGTTTTCTTAAAGTATTGATACTCTATGAAAAGCACCAAATAATCGATAAATTAAATTAATTTGTTTGATACTATTGTTGTTACGTTGAACCATTCGTACTTTTAAAAAAAATAGGATTGAAGAAGCCCCTCTGGGGGGATCTTTATTTTATTTTCAATTGTGTAAAGGACCTTATAAAAAAAATTAAAAAAATTTAAAAAAAAATAAAAAAAATAAAGAAAGTATTTCTCGAGGTATTTTCGTTCTGAGTGATCATGCAACCTTGTATAGACATCGAGACAGAAACGACAGTAAATTGGATAAAACTATTGTGTGTGACACCGGTTGATTACAAATCTAAAGACGTTTGCTAGGTATTGTGAATATCATTTCTTTTACAATCAGTTTGTTTTAGAGCAAAGTTTTCTTTATATGAACCCAGAGTGAGATAGAGCTTAGAGACTTGGTTGGATCTCAACCATTCAACATTTCTTACTATATAGAATCATATTGGATTAAAAAAAGGAACACAACAAAGAATATAAAAGAAATATATTATTTACCTTAGAATATTTTATTTTTGTTTTGTTTTCTAATAACACTGCTTATATACATATATATATGTCTTAAAAATATTAAGAAGATTCATTTAAATTGTTTGTCATAATCTACAAGGGTAAACCTGTATCTAACATCACCTTTCTCCATTCTTTCAAAGACTTCATGGACACCTTCTTCACTGATTGGGACAGTTTCAACCCATATCTTAAGGTTCTTCTTAGCTACTAAATCCAACAACATCTTGATTTCTTTTATGGAACCAAGTGCACTGTTACCGATGGTAACACCGGCCAAACCAAATGGTTTCAAGGTCAATTGTTCATCTATACTTGGTGCAGAAATAGAAATAATCCTACCACCCACTTTCATCACTTTAACGTAGCTGTCCAAATGAATATCAGTCAAGGAACTAGCACAGACAACGATAAGATCGAAGGTGTTATATAATCTCGTATCCCAATCTTTGTCTTCTAAAGTGGCAATATAATGATCAGCACCCAATTTCAAAGAATCCTCTCTCTTGTTACTTCTACGAGAGAATGCATAGACTTCTGCACCAAGAGCCTTTGCCAAAATAACACCCATATGGCCAATACCACCGATACCCACGATACCTACTTTCTTACCAGGACCACAGCCGTTTTTAATCAATGGTGAGAAGACAGTGATACCACCACACATCAATGGGGCAGCCAAATGACTTGGGATTTCATCTGGGATTGGAACCACGAAATGCTCATGGACACGAATATGAGAGGCATAACCACCCTGACTGATGTAACCGTCTTCATAAGGCGTACTATAAGTCCAGACACTCTTTGGACAATATGGTTCGTTATTCTCTTTACAACGGTCACATTCAAGACAGGAGAATGATTGAGCACCAACACCTACACGATCACCAATCTTCAAACCTGAGGAGCAATTAGGTCCGACTTTCACGACACGGCCAATGATTTCGTGGCCTACCACTTGATTCTTTGGAACGTCCCCCCAATGAGAAGCGGCGCAGTGGATATCTGAACCACAAACACCACAACATTCGATTTTGATGTCTACATCATTTGGATAAAAATCCTTTGGTTTGAAATTAATTTTCTTTGGATGTTTCCAATCGTCTTTGTTGACAACAGCAATACCTTGGAATTGCTCTGGATAAGTGGAAGCCATTATAAAATAAAATTAATAGATAAATTAGTTGATAGTTTTATTGCACTATTGAGCCTTGGTGTATTTTATTTAAACCCCCAAAAGAAAGAAAAAAAAAAACGAATAAATAAAGAGAGACAGAGAGAGAAAGATTGTTTGTGAGAGTGATACACATTTGTTCCCATTGGGATAAACAGATATCCTCCTACTTATATATGTTTAAAAATTCATCTCTCTTATGTTATGATATATATAAAAAAAAAAAGCCAGGCTAATTAGATATAAAGAAATATACATTGTTTCTCGTGATATAATATAATATAATATTAAAGTAAAAAATAACCGATTCAGGTAATTCTCGAGCCAGTTCTCTCCTTAAAGGAGAATAACATTAAAAGGCCCGGCCGAATATTAATTTTTTTTTATAGTGGTGTTGTTCTTTACCGAATACGGAAGGTTCGGCCGAACATCCATCCTTGCTCGGGGTAAAGAAAATTTTATGTTTTGTTTCCAGAACTTTGTTTGAGAATTACGGAGAATTTGGTTTGTTCCACGGCTTCTTGGCTGTTGCCTTCCGTGGAACCACAGAACCCAACACATGTGTAGAAGATATATGTTGTGTTTTGTGAAGGCAGGAAATACTATATATATTATATATACAGGGTGTCTAGGGTCCTAGCTGTTCTTGAATAGATATGTATGTAACTCTACCACAAAACAATCCAGATAAATATTAGTTGTTGAGTACAACAATTGTTTCATTATAACAGCTAATTGGTTGTAAGTAACTAAACGAAATAAATAAATAGAGTATTAACAAGACCCCCCCCCCCATTGCAATCTAACTTGGATGAAAATCCCAATGTTGTTAGTTATCAAGAGAAGGACAACTCTAAATATGCAAAAATATTGTCAAAGACGATATCAGGGAACCTATCGATACACTATTAACTGGTCTAGAGACCACAAGATCTGTAGGTGGTACCGATCACCAATATAATATCGGTCATGATCTAAACTTGGATTTGGCTGAAGCATTCTAAAGAAAAGGACTGTAAGACACTTGTACATAGTAAATTTACTTGAAGCAAACAAGGATTCATGGTTCTATTATCCAGGAATGAAAGGCGAGGGTTGAAAGGGATATGATTCCTTTAAAATTTGATAGGACTGTAATAGTTTGAGACATTGTATCGTTCTAGGCGATAGAATAAAACATAATAAAGGATTTGGTAATAATGTAAGTACATTTATAGGTAAATGGCTATATAGGTCTCGATTTGAGTTGATGTTTGCATACCCTGTTATGATGGAAGATGTGTCTAAAGTTCGTGTAAAAAGTGTAAAAAAAAAAAAAAAAAAAAAAAAAAAGAGAAAGAAGGTAAGACACGAATTAATGAAAAGAAGATTTCTTCTTTATGGAAATTTAATTAAAGTAAAGGGGGGTGGGGCTATAATACAACAACTTGTACTATTAGTTAAGACCTTACATTTTTTTAAAAAGCAATCTAACTCATGAATAAGTATTAACAGATTTGTTATATATGTTTTTTTTTAAGTGATAACAAGGCTATAAGATAACGGATAACATTAACATTATAGCATAGGTAAGAAAGGAAATAATTTATATAATTACAACGTACACAGATGATGAAACAACAAACGTAATATAAGAGAGGAGAAATTGGTTGAATAGGAAGGGTACGTGTAATCATTCCAATCATAAAATAAAAAAGTTCACACAATAGGTGGTACTTGTAACTAAAAAAAAATGTAGATAAGAGTTGTAGAATAATAATTTCTTTTAAATAAGTTGAAGTTCAAAAATTAAAGGAGTTATTAAATGTTAAAAAAAAAAACAGACAAAATATTGTGTAAATTAAAAGAAAGACATTCATCAAATAAGATATAATACTCCAAAAATATTTCTTATATATTAGAATATTTTATCGCTTTAAATCTCCAGATAATCCAATTTGTTGTTTAAACCAACAAAATAGTTGAACTAGAGTCGAAATATAAAGTGAGTAGCCAATAGCACACTCAGTTTTGCCTAATGACTTATATTTAGAATATTAAAGCATAATATTGAGGGAAGAATCAAAATCAACATTTCTTTTAAGTAGTATAAATTTAATTGAATAATAAATTGTGATACGAGCACTAAATTGACATTGACTTGAATAGTTATAAAACTATATGTATCAATTCAGAGAAATTATGATATCAATTTTAATATCTTTAATCTATTTAATGTTTATTCTATTATGTGTTCTATATTCTTCATACTATATGGAACCATAGATTTATATAATAAATTTCTATCGCACTAGATTTTAATTCAGATACATTCCCAACACTTGTACAAGTCAAGGAGAAACACCACTGAAATTTTAAATAAATTCAATATATCAAAGCTGGACTCTGTCAAGTGCCTGTATTTCTTTAATTTTTAGTAATCTAAGTGGCATATGAGCTCTTGTTGGACAACAACAACATCATCATCATCATCATCATCATCATCATCAATACATTGCAAATAGAAAAAGATATTATAAAGAAATTCAAATATAATAGAGCATACCTATATTTCGTATGAGAGCATTTTTTGCTTCAACAAAAAAAAATTTAAAAATGATTTCGCCCAGGATCGAACTGGGGACGTTCTGCGTGTTAAGCAGATGCCATAACCAACTAGACCACGAAACCATTCCTATCACAATTTTGTAACATATGTAGTGAAAGTCAAAGAATATTAGTTAGATGTACGGATGTAAGACAACAGTCTCGGTTCGATTCTCGAGAGAAGCACATTCGTGTCGATGAAAAAGAAAAGAGTTTCAAGAAAGATTTGAGAAAAAGAGATTTGGAAAAAGGAATTACAAAAGTGGAGAAGAAGAACAAGAAGTGGAGAAGAAGAACAAGAAGTGGATAAGAACAATAAGGTAGGAAAGTAAATGTGAGAGGAAGAGGCTTTGAAATAATAATAAGGAAAAGATTGACTCATTGGATTGATGTTTTGTTATGACCACGTGGATCAGAAGAAGTCGAGAACTAAATGAATTACAAATCAATGAAACAATAATTGTCTATTATTTTGTGTTTTCGTAGTTGCAAGAGCCACTAGGCTATTATTTTGTGTTTTCGTGACTGCAAGAGCCATTAGGCTATTATTTTGTGTTTTCGTAGTTGCAAGAGCCATTAGGCTATTATTTTGTGTTTTCGTAACTGCAAGAACGTGTTTCCACGTTAGTAAGACTCATGAGCAATTTTCTATTGTATCGAGGGACGCCTCATTGTGATACAATAATTTAAGACAAGTTTCATTAGACAATTTCTGATTCACATGTGGACATATATAAGTAGGCAGGATATCCGAGTAGATTCACGAGTTTGTGAGTTTATAAGAATCTTGTTTTACTTATAATTCCTTTATGTAATTTATATATATTTTAGATAGAAGTATATCAAGATAAGATAGGGACATAAGCCCAGTATATAGTTATATAGTCTTAGGAGAGGTAAAGTCTATCTTAACCTTTTCTATTTTAATATTATATTTTATCTAACCCTCTATCCCAACCAGATATTTCACAAATTTTTGTTGTAATTCGGACCAATTACAATATTAAGTAAAACTTTATTAGAACTGTTAAAATGTATTAGCGAACCTGTAATACCTATGTATTCTGGTTCTTTTTATATATAAATATATAAAATACATAACAATTTATAAACTAGAAATTCAGACGAACTTGGAGAACTTGGAATATAAAAATGTTCTCCTTTTATATAAAATATTTGACCACAAGTTCAACTAGAGAACCGACTAGCAGCTTGGATTCAACAGTAGATAAAAAACCATAAAACAGCTAATAATATAAAAACAATAAAGAACGAAGAAGTAATGACCAAAATACAAAAATACAAAAATGAGTCAACAACAAAATGATAACAATTTTTTTTAAAACAATAAGAAAGCTAAGCCACGTTACACTGAAACGACAGCGTGTTACGTTTGATACAAAACTACTGGAGAGATGACGTTATCAAGACGTCATCGCCTAGTGTGCTAATAATAAACTGTTGAGATATTTTTAGAAACAACATTAAGACCAAAATGTTGATATGTTTTTAACTCGACCGATAATTGGAGAAACCAATGGAAAAATGGAACGAAAGTAAAATAAAATAAAACAATAAAATTTCCAGATTGGGAAACACCTACAACAATTTTTGTAACATATGTAGTGAAAGTCAAAGAATATTAGTTAGATGTACGGATGTAAGACAACAGTCTCGGTTCGATTCTCGAGAGAAGCACATTCGTGTCGATGAAAAAGAAAAGAGTTTCAAGAAAGATTTGAGAAAAAGAGATTTGGAAAAAGGAATTATAAAAGTGGAGAAGAAGAACAAGAAGTGGAGAAGAACAATAAGGTAGGAAAGTAAATGTGAGAGGAAGAGGCTTTGAGATAATAATAAGGAAAAGATTGACTCATTGGATTGATGTTTTGTTATGACCACGTGGATCAGAAGAAGTCGAGAACTAAATGAATTACAAATCAATGAAACAATAATTGTCTATCATTTTGTGTTTTCGTAGTTGCAAGAGCCACTAGGCTATTATTTTGTGTTTTCGTAACTGCAAGAACGTGTTTCCACGTTAGTAAGACTCATGAGCAATTTTCTATTGTATCGAGGGACGCCTCATTGTGATACAATAATTTAAGACAAGTTTCATTAGACAATTTCTGATTCACGTGTGGACATATATAAGTAGGCAGGATATCCGAGTAGATTCACGAGTTTGTGAGTTTATAAGAATCTTGTTTTACTTATAATTCCTTTATGTAATTTATATATATTTTATATAGAATGTTATCAAGACAAGATAGGGAAATAAGCCCAAGCCCAGTATATAGTTATATAGTCTTAGGAGAGGTAAAGTCTATCTTAACCTTTTCTATTTTAATATTATATTTTATCGAACCCTCTATCCCAACCAGATGCTTCACAAGCAATTGAAAAGGTTGTCCGATGTAGTGTAACGGCTATCACATCACGCTTTCACCGTGGAGACCGGGGTTCGACTCCCCGCATCGGAGGTTATTTTCTTTTTTGATATTTTTGGTATTATTGTAATATCCCATATATTGATGTTTTAGGGTTCTGGCTATTGGTTTAGGGAAATGAGGGTTATCGATATTTTCCTAAACTCTCCTTTTTGGAAAATTGTACAAACAAACCTCGAGAGTGAAAAGGTAAGAAACTGTAAAGAAAGGATACAAACATACAAGCGGGAGTAACCAACAGAAGAAGAGCAACGAAGGAAAAGAAGTAACAAAAAGAAGAACCAACGAAGATAGATAAGTGTATAATTTATATATCTTAGTTAATATTAGTTAAGTGAGTTTTATTTAGTGTTAATTAAATTATATTTAATATTACGACTAAAGATAGAAAGCGAGTCTCTATCTTATATCTATCTCAGTTCGTTATTATTATTAATTTCAATTAGACTGTTATCAGAAACTAATAACCAAAGGGTTATCACAATTAAAATAACCGTGGAGTTGATTACATGTGACATATGTTGTCCTGATGTCACGCTAGACGATCTTACAACCTCTTTAGTCGACGACGACGTTCTTGTTTTTCTTGTTTGTAAACATGTATGTATCTGTATATCTGTGTATCTTAGTTTATTCTGTATATACAGTATGGTTTATATATCTTATATAGAAAACAACGAACAACGAAGAATCATTTATCTTATTATTTGTTCTAGAAGAGTATATCTCTCGTAGTAGATCTTCATCTATTACGTTACAGGTGTAAATATTAAGTGTTTAAAATACTTGTATTTTAACAAAAGGCCTAACTCACTTTTTTTTAAGTCTGCCGTTGAAGAATTTGGAATCTGTAGATAAACTATAGTAATATATCTATTAGATAGATAAAAAATGGTTATACCCTATGGATAAATTTCCATATATCTCTTCTTTAGCTGTTACATAAACTCTATACATGTATTATCTTTCCTAAACCACATACTCAAAGGTTCCATTCTTAAGAAAGCTACCAGAGATTAGATATCTAGAGGACGAAACAAAAAAAAAAAAAGGGGGGGGGGGGGAACAATGATGTTCAGTGGCCTTCATTGTAGCAGGGTTGTAAATTTAGAAACCACTTTTACTTGTTCCTGGATATTACAAATACTATTAAAATAAAACAGGTAAAACTAGTTTTTTTTTTAAATTAAAAATACAAAGATAATGATAACTAGAGTAAATAGATAATATATAACATTAGATAATTCTATTTCTTGCTCTTTTGTCTATAACGTTGTTTAATCTTTCTTACAGTAGCTTTCCAAGACACCCACATATCTGGAGAGTTCCATCTTTGCAAATAAGTTCTCCTTGCACAACAACAAGTTGCAAAAAAAAATAAAACAAAATGCATTGGGGAAATATTTTGGACCCTCCACTTCACATCATGAGATATTACAATATCATGTGAGAGAATCCAGGGGCTAAAAGCATTTGTTAGTTGATTGAATGTGGAAATGAACTGTTTAATTGAATTCTTAGTCAACTCATTTTGAAATTTTTTAGAGCGAAAAAATATTATTAGACTTATTATTTATCATGATTAGTTAGTAAATAAATAAGGTTAAGTATATTGACCATAGAGATGAAAAATATTAGTTATTTAGTAGTCAGTTAAGGTGTGTTTTGTTGGAAAAATGACAAGAAGAGAGAATGAATATCTTTAAAGATGTTTTAACTTAACAACTAATATTTTTAAGAAAAACTAAAGTGTCATATTAGATTATTTTGAATATTTACAAAAGATATTGAAGAAAGTTAAATATTGAAACCTTTTATTTTTGGAAAAAACCTTTTTTAAATAAAAATAAAATTTAATTAAAGTTAAAAAGAACATCTGTTATAAGTAAGTAGGTCATATAATAATCTTCTTATTAAACACAACCTATGAGAGTATTAAGGGGGGGAAAAACACTTTATTTCTTGTAATTTCTAAGATATAAGTACAGATTAGTTTTGTAATTGGATTTTTGTTGGTTTTATTATACTTTGAGTAAATATTGTTGTTTGACATATCGAAGTAATCCAATGTGTTTATCGATTTTTAGTTGTATTTTTTGGTACAGGTATTTTTTTTTTCTTTTGTTGAATATATTTAAATTTTAACAAATGGTAAAAACAACAAAATTTGCAACAAGTATCTATAAAATAAACAAATTTAAGACTAAATAAAACACACAAGAAATAGCTAATGAAAGTAGTCCTAAGGATGGACTACAATTATCCTACCAACATTTGTTAAAAAAAAAAAAACAAGTTCACTTTTTACTAAAAGGCAGTAAAAAAAATAAAATTATTAATACTTTTTAAAAGGGTATAATATTACCAAATTACAATTACTCTATTCTCAAAAAAGTTTTATAATAAAGAAAAGAAAAGAAGAAGCTTCTAGAAAGAAATACAACGTATAAAACGTTCGATTCCGGTGTACAACTGACTGTGTAAACAACTAAAGTCAAAAGAACACTATTTTCCTGACTCACTACATAGAGACATCCATACATACCTACAAACCAAACCAAACCAAACCAAACAAACACAACCCACTACACTACAGTACACTTTTCTAGCCACATATATACAGTACTTATCCAATTCGAATACAAATCGTTTTATTGACCATTAAGAGAACCATACTGTTTGGAAAACACACTCTTTTTCTTCTCTCTCTCTTTTTTTTTTGTTTGTTAATTTTTTTTTCGAAGGAAGGAATGAAAAGAAAAAAAAAATATTTTATTTTATTTTATTTTAACACACAAATTTACTTCAAAGATCACTTTCTGTTTAATATATATATATATATAAGTTTCATATAAAATGGAATGTAATGTGTGATGGAAAGGAAGACACATATATAGAGAAAGTCCAAATAAACAAAATAATAATAATAGGAAAAAAAAAAAATAAAGATACAACTTTTCACATCATGTCAAGTATAAGGAAAATTAAAAATGCACCAAAGGGATTCGATAAAATAAGACCAATATTGCATGAATTTGACAAAAGACTGAAAGAAATTGAAAAGGATAAAGAGACAAGCTCAAAACTTTCAATTAAATCAAGAGAAACGATTTGGAAAATCATGCAAATCAATCATGAAAGATCGTTATATGTATATAAACTTTATTATAAGAGGAAACTAATATCTAGAGAATTGTATCTATATTTAATTAAAAATAAATATTGTGATAAACATTTAATTGCAAAATGGAGGAAACAAGGATATGAGAAATTGTGTTGTTTATTATGTATACAAAGTGATGAGACTACACATGGGAAGACATGTATCTGTAGAGTACCAAGAGCACAATTGGAATTAGAAGCAGAAGAAAAGGGAACTGAAGTTAAATTCAAACAGTGTATCCATTGTGGTTGTCGTGGTTGTGCAAGTACAGACTAAAATGAACAACAAGGATAAGAGAAGAATACATATATCCCATCAAGTGTTCTGTGGCTTTTTTTTTTTTTTTTTTAAATGAGACTTGTTCATATGAAGAAATTGAAGTTACGTACATATTTTTTTTTTTGGAAAAGTTTAAATTAATAAGTCTTCTCTAACTGTTGTAATATTACCGAATAAGTCGATTCTACTAGGTTGATTGAAGTTAATTCAATGTCTATAAATCATCCTTTAATGGATCTATTAATGCTTCATTCAAAACAAATAAATAAATCATTACATAACAGAATAAATATTCAACAATCGTTTTATTGTAAAATGAGGAAAAAAAAAATAATGGTGCAAACTTCATCATTCCACGATCTGGTCAACAGCCAATTAATATTTACTAATTTAAGTAACAATACCATCCTTGACTGACCACTGTTTATCTTCAGTTTCCTCTCTATTATCTCAAAATAATTTTCTTTTTAAAAAAGACTTTTTTCTTTGTTCATTTTGATTTTAATTTTGATGCACCATTATCAAGAGGGGGAATTCTACTTTTCTATTAATTAGGAGATTCCATGCCATCTACCAAAGAATATATGTTCATCTCATATAAGTAAAGCTCTAGGAGAAAGACCAATTCCTCTAAAATATCTTCAACGCCAATTCGAACAATAATAAAGTCGTTTCTATCAAGAAGTTTATTTAAACCCGATCTTATTCAAAAATTGTATCCCAACTACTACCACCGAAATAAGAATGAAATTATCATCTAGAAAAAAAAAAGTGTTTTTTGGTGTAAATACATGTTCAGTCTGGGAAAGAACGTTAAAATATTTCGATTGTTCTAAATATAATAACACCAATAGTGGAAAGTTGGATCTTTCATACACTTTAATCTGCACAAAAGAGAGTTTAAGAGATCACTAATATATCCTTAACCGTTAGTCGTTATATTAATATACCCATACATATGCCATTTCCCATTTAATCTTCCTATTACTCTCTCATTAATGCATTTTTTGTTCATGTATTATCTTATTCATCATCAATTTCCGTGATTTACATAGACTTGTTTTATACATACATAAATATATAAAACATCCATATACAAATGTACATTTTATACCCATCCGTCGATTACATAATTCACTACACTCTTTATCTTTCTGGTATTTATTCTTATTTCATCATAGTCATGGTATACGCCTCTCATATAATTATATAAATTTTATTATATACATAAATAAAAAGACATTGTGAAAAAATTTGAAAATAAAAAAAAAATTAATATCATCAATAGGAATCCAACAGGCAACATAGCCAACAATCATTATCTATAATATGTTGAAGTGTATAGTATACAGTTGAATAAATACTATATAAGGAGGGGTAGGTGCATGTAAAAGTTATAATACTGAAAATAAATTTAAAAACCCCCCATCAAACAAACAAATAGGATTCAACAGATTTTAACCAAATAAAAAATAATTTATAGAAATGGATCGTTTAATAACAGATCCAACTGACTTTACCAACACAAAGATCCCAACTTTAGAACAGTGGGATACTCTCTTACGTTGCCACATTTGCAAAGATTTTTTAAAAGTTCCAGTTTTAACACCCTGTGGACACACTTTTTGTTCCCTATGTATACGGAAATATATCAACAGAGCTGCTAAATGCCCCTTATGTTTATCTGAATTAAGAGATTCTATGCTTAGAAGCGAGTTTCTAGTAAATGAATTAGTTGAATGTTACACAAACCTTCGATCTTCCTTATTGGAACATTTACAAATAGACCAGGGAAATTCATTGGAACCAGAAGTGATCCAAGAATCCTCCTTAATTGAGATCGATTCAGAACCTGATATTGAAATCAAAGGACAACTACCAATAGACAATGATGACGTACAGATCGTGGGAAGTTCACTGGAAACATCTAAGAATAATATTACATCAGTTTCCAAACCTAATAAAATAATCAAACAAAACGTTATAACAAATAAAAAAAAATCAAAATCTACAGTGGAAGGCATGTTTAGTAAAAAATTAGAAACCACAAATACATCCTCTTTCCCCTTTCCACGCCAACAGATGGCTCAATGTCCAATTTGTCAGGATTTCTTCCCATTACGTATCCTTGAGAGAACTCATCTTGATGAATGTTTGAACCTTCAGTCATTAGGCAAATTACCTAAAACCAATAATAAAATTTCCATATCCAAAACAAAATCAAATATGTTTTCCTTCCCTAAAAAAATATCTACTCCAGTATCACAACTCTCTAACATGACTTCAAAAAGAGATAAATCATCTTCTCCGTCATACATCTCCAATGGTAGTATCAATCACACTTCCAATTTGAGTTCATCACCTCATTACAAAGACAGAATTCAAGAGAAAGAAAAGATATCTTACGTATCGAAATACGTTAATTCATTTGCGAATAAAGATAAAAGAGAAAGATTACCCAAATTAGATTATTCTAATCTATCAATGCATCAACTGAGACAAAAATTGAATGCTTTAAATTTGCCATCTTCAGGTTCAAGACAAACTTTGATTGAGAGATACAACTACTACGAGATGATCTGGAATAGCAATTTTTGTGACTCATTAAATCCAGTAGATGAGTCTGATTTAAGACGTCAACTGGCTTCTTGGGAAGCATCTAATATTCCAAAAACAGGGAATGGTAATAAGAATACCATTGGAAATTTGATAAAAAGAAGCGATAAAGGATACCAAAAATTATTAACAAATTTCAGAAATGATAAGTTCGATAGAAAGGCTTGGACCCAAATGTTTTCCAAAGAATTTAGAAAGTTGATCAAAGAGGCTAAAAGTAAACACAAAATATCGCTTTCGAAGAACATCGATTCAAGTTCGAATTCTAATGATTCTGTTGCCTCGACAAAAGAACTGACCAATGTAGATGCTGTAGAAGAAGTTCCTTTGACACAAGTAGATAACAGCGAACTAAATGATAGAAACAATGATAATATAAATGATTACACAAACCAAAACAAGAACAATATAGAAGAACCAAGAACATATGGTGAAAATTATGAAAATCTTTCCACTGATGAGGATCTTTCGAGAGACTTATCTCAAACACTCAACAATAAGAAAGCATAACCTCAAGGAAAGTGTTTACTGTGTCATGTCGTATTACATTTTTTTTAAATGGGGTGAGACATATATATATATATATATAGAATAGTATAAAAACTAATCTTCTTTTATAGATTTACTTCTATTTTTTCCATAAATTACAGTATAGAAAAATTCTTTATAACTCATCATGATGAGGATACAAAAGTTGGGGATCAGATGTTTTATTTGTAATTATATTGTTTGAGATACTAGGAGCGCTAGAGCTTACATCTATTTTCTTGTCAGTAGATGTTGTCATAACTTTATGCTCTACTTCCTCTGTATTTTTTACCACAGTATCTGATTGTTGCTCCATTACTAAATTACTAGAAACAGAGGCTTCCACAGACGATACAATAGAAGTCACATTTGAAATAGTGTAAGAATTAACAGTATTGACAGCAGTTTCATTGCTTTCAATGATATGAGAAATTGATGAAGTGATTTCCGAGATAGCTTCAGAAGATAATCCAGTTATATCAACTGAAGAATTTCCCAATTCAATATCGGTACTCTCATGTTCTGGAACCGTAGAAGAATAAGTACGTATACTTGAAGTCGGCATTTCCATTTGTGATGTCAAAGAAATAGATGATGACAAATCATTGTTCAATGATACCTCTAATTTAGAGAAAGAACTATTGTTTCGTTGTGCATCATTCTTATTAATAGGGGAAGTTTCTATAGTTGTATTCTCTGCTAAGAAAGTTATAGAGTCGTTGCTGTGTGAGTATGATTCCGTCTTGATCATCATTGTTACATCATTATTCAATTTAGTAGAATCTATATTGTCAAATGGAAATGTAATTAGAATACTACTAGCAGAACCTTCTTCAGTTGTTGAGTCTTTGTTTCCAAGAGAAGAGGAGTTCTCTGATACAGTGCTCTTACCAGCAGAAACAATAGATTTTGATACGATATTACTTTCTTCGATTGTACCTACACCTGTAGAGGATTGGATAGTTGAATCAGATAATGAAGATTTTGACTTCTTAACAAAGGTAGCAGTAGTATCTGAGGAAAAAGAAGAAGAAGAAGACACAGAAGCATTAATTTTTTCCTTTGGAGTAGATATTTTTGTTAATATATTAACAGTTGTTATATCAGTGGTGGCACTAGGTGAAAGAAGTTTATTTTCTGAGTTAATAGCAGAGTTTCCGTCCTTTTCAAAATAATTTGACATAACCGTATTTACATATGTTACAGCACTAGTTGTACTTGATTTTGTTATAGGGGGTGAGGAAGTAGACTCCTCTAATGAAGAATCATACGTCAAAGGAGATATAGTTTCTGAAGTGGATGAACTATAATCATTAACTTTAGAAGTTGACGTAAAGTCAGGAACTGTAGTAGAGACTAATTTAGTAGTAGTAGTAATAGTAGCTTCAGAACCATTTTTTGAGATCAAATCATCCGTTCTCGATACTTCAGAAGACAATGTGGCACTACTTTTACTTGATGACGATCTATCCGAAGAAGTTGTCGGAGCTGGACTCATTGAAACCACTTCATATACAATACCATCCACTGTAATGGTATGCTTAACTAAACTACTACTTTCTCTAATTGCTTTACTGTCTGTCTTCAAGGTTAATGTAGATGAGGTTTGTTGTCTTTCTTCGGAGAGAGTTGAAGCTCTTGATTGTAACGTGTCTTGAGAAGTTTTCTTTGAGACTAATTCATGCTTGGATACGACATTTTCATCTTGATTAATCACCATGGATCCAATAATGTTTGATCTATTGTTTGCATTAGTTGTTTGTGATGGTTGCACTTCTTGAGAACGATGTGAAACAGAGGAAGGTGCGGAATTAGATGAGCCAATATATGTTTCTGTAACACTTGATTTACTGGATTGAAGGCCCTCCCGTAATGATATCGGAATTGAACTTTTCATGGAGACCATTTCTGCGGTAGTAGAGGCAGAAGAAGATGCACTACCAATGGTGTCATACAAAGAGGTCATTGTTGTCTTTTTATTATACTCAGTTACGGGTGTAGAAGCCTCAGTGCTGCTTAAGGATGAGATAACTTCTGAAGTTAAAATTTCCTCTTTAAACGTTTTCGAAGAGACTACAGACTTTGAAGTTAGAATATGGTTAACTTTATCATCCAAAAGTTCATCACCAGTAGAAATGGTTGTAATAGCTGTATTAGTCAACCATTTTCTAGTATCAAAACCTGATTCAGTGTTAACATGACCAGTTAAAGTGTGAATTGTGACGATGTCATCAACGATATCCATTGAAGTGGTCAACAATCCATCATGCATCTGGAAATAACCAGAAGTGTCTCTCTTTATTAGATATTTCTCATTAACGTAACGGTATGTCTTATGATGCAATTCGAAATAATAGGCCAAATAAGCCACCATAATGATACCAATTGTGAATAGAATATTTAATAACAATTTGAAAAGTTTGGATAAAAATGAAGTAGTCTCTGCTAACCCTTGTGGTAATTTCACCAAATAAACAGAATCTGTTAATGAAACACTAGCTACATATTGCAAATCTGGTGAGAATGCCACTGCAGTGATATCACCTTGATGAACGTTTTTAAAACTTCTAATAACGTTTAAATCTTTACCCTTTAAAATCAAAAGAGACTTGTCGTTAGTAGCCAAGCAGATCAATTGTCCATCAGCGGAGGCATCCATTGCGGTTACCCCAGTATGATTGGAACTAATAGATTTGGATGATAGAACAGTTGTATTTTTAGTCTTAATGTTAATCTTTGAAACGATAATTTTCTTAGATTTTTGGTTCAAGGAACCAACCACAACCACGATATCATTTGATAGAAAACGAACCTTTGATAGAGTAACATTCTTATTAAAATCGGTCTTCCTTACAATGAATCTTCCAGTGACAATAGAGATGACTTCTAAAGTAGTGGCAGTTATATAACAGATGACTTTCCCATCTGGAGAGAAATGTAAATCTTTAACTTCACTGCCAGTCTCAATTTCATATTTTTCCTCCATAGTCATTGGATCAATAATCCTGATAACAGTGGGCAACTTAGAAGAAGCGATGGCTCCAACGGACCCATCGGATGATAAAGAACTAAATTTAGTGAATTCCTTTGGATCATTGGATCTATTGAAATCTGCACTAGCCATGAATTTCAAATGATCATTTTCATAAGCGAATTTCCTTAAATGATGGTTAGGTACCAAAGATTCATCCTCGTTACAACCGACTAAGATGATATTATGTAACGGATCCTGGTTGACCACTTTAGCTGCATCCAATGTGGTTGGACAATCGTCTTTAGGATCGAAAGTAATCTCTCTGAATCTTTTAATGACTCTTTTTTTATTAAAGTCTATTCTTAAAGCAGTCAGTTTATTGGGGATATCTGGATTCTTATGTCCACCACCACCAGTGACTAATAGCACTGAATTATTTAAAAATTTGGCACCATATAAAGGGTAACCAATATTATAATTAGCAAACTGATATTTCATGATATTGCTTGGTTTCAGTCAAACAAACAAACAAAGAAAAGAAAGAAAAGAAAAAAAAAAACAATTGACTAACAAACACTCAATCGGGAACAAAACTCTTGCAAGTCACTAAACATTCAATGGAGATGTAACGAATTGGTTTTTCCAGACTCATTTAATAATCTTGTAACAAATAAACAAAAGATACACACACACACACACCGAATTAAATTAAAATTCCTTTCTCTTCATTAAACTTTACCCGATCCACCTTTAATTTGAATGAAACTTCTTTCTTTGGCCTTTTAGAAATAAAAAAAAAAATTAATAATAATTTTTTTGACAGAAAACGAACGAACAAACCCTAATGTTTGTGTTTAGGGTTTATTGACTCAGAAGAAAGTCTCTGGAGTGAATTTTAAAAGTATAAAGAGATTGTTATATAAACCACTTTGTAATGTGATTTATATATCTACCTTGTTCATTTTCTTTCTAGTTTCCTTCTCTACTTCTTCACTTCATAAGATGTCAAGGATCACAACTTCTGAATGTCAGTAAGTAATTTTTAATCTTCCCCACATTATTTTATTTGTTTTGTTTTGTTTTGAAATTATAATACTTCAAGGAGATATCTTTTAACTATTCAATACCATCTATGAAGGATACCACGCGAAGAACTCATTATCCTGTTATTGTCCCTATTATTTTCTTGATCCTGTTCATCACTATATGGAATTATAAACATGACTTTATAAACCTTGATAAATGGTATTTCGATAATGTACCGATAATCGAACCTATACAGAAGACTGGATTATTTAAGTTGGTGGAAATACATAGGCATGGAATTGGTCCAAATTATGAAATTTATCAAAAATTGGATATAACACCGCAGATCATTAAAGATGCCAAAGATTTGTTCGATATAAATGAACTAAATTGGACTAGTAACCCAAAATATAAAACTGAGAATCCATTCGATTTCCCCTTTAGATTGAATACACAGAGAATATCTATTAAAAAATTGAATCCACGCGATGTATTGTCTAATTTAAACTTGGATCAAGAATATACTGAACCCATACCTGAATCTCTATTAAGATGGGATCTTGATGAAAATATGGTGGCACCTAACATAACAGATAAAGATACAGTAATATCACTAGCTTTGATGTCGTCCAATGCATACGTCAAAATACCTCATACTGGTGACTGGAGGAATATAAGTTTGCCTTGGAACCATTCTGAATCTCCAGGTATAGGTTGGGATGGGAATGGGATTCGTGGTCATATCTTTTATAATGATGTACAAGATATTGTGGTTCTTTCCTTAAAGGGGACAAGTGCACAGGGGTTACCTGGGTCTGGCGTAGATGAAACAACAGCAAGCGATAAATTGAATGATAACCTTTTATTTTCATGTTGTTGTGCTAGAGTAAGTTATCTATGGACTACTGCTTGTAACTGTTATATGAAATCTAATACTTGTGATGAAGTGTGTTTAGAGAGAGAATTAAGGAGAAAGGACAGATATTATAAAGCCGCACTAGATATCTTTCAACAAGTGGAATTGGATTATCCTAATTCTACAATCTGGTTAACTGGCCATTCTTTAGGCGGTGCATTGGCTAGTCTTGTTGGAAGAACATTTGGTTTACCAGTAGTCACCTTCGAAAGTCCAGGTGACCAATTAGCATCTGAAAGGTTACATTTACCCATCCCACCTGGTCTACCAGATTATCAAGAAGCGATATGGCATTTTGGTCATACAGCAGATCCCATATTTATGGGGACTTGTAATGGTGCTAGTTCTTCATGTTCAATTGCAGGTTATGCAATGGAGACCGCATGTCACACAGGGAAAGTATGTGTATATGATGTTGTAAAGGATAAGGGATGGTATGTTAATATGTTACATCACAGAATACATTCTGTTATAGACGATATTTTAACCGTTTACGATTCCCCAGCAAAATGTGTTAACCCTGAACCTTGTGTCGATTGTTACAGTTGGAATTTTGTCAATACAAATCAAGATGTATAAATCAATTAGAATACCTAAACATATAGATATATATGTTTCTAACATTTTCTCCCTTTCATTCTTTCACTGGCTTTGAAAGAATATTTATATATACAAGATACAGTTACTCATAAACTCACAGTATTATATATATATATATATATGTTTTCCTTAAACTTAGAAAGTAGTGGACAAAACCTTTTTGATTTCAGAATAATAATTACCTTTAACCACAATTTTATTTGTAGTAGCGACTACTCTCCAATCTTGCTTATCAATAAAGTGCAACCTTTCCTGTAAATCTAACTTCAATTGAACTGGATCACCTCGTCTTATTTTCTGTAACTATTTTGTTTCCACCACCTAGTAATTAGTATATACAAGTGAATTACCAATTTCACTCCTACTTACAAAATATTTACCTCCAGTTGTCACAGAGTTATTTAATGGAGTAATAGCTTCTTGTTTGACATCTTCTAATTTGGGGAACAAAACGTTTGTAAACGTAGAATCCACTACTTCATTAGTGGAATGGAAACGTAAACCACATAAGCTAAAAATGTTTTTATTCTTAATGAAACTTCTATTAACTAATGTCATTATCTGAGGAGAACTCAGAAGTACATATATAACTAGAGAGAATAGTAGAGAAAATCAATCCAACCAACTGACAAACTATATAAAGAGTTTGTGTGTCTGTAGGGGGAGGAAAACAATGTTTAATTAAAAAAGTTTCCTCACCCCAGCTTTAAGTCTACTAATGTGACTAATCATGATTCTAATTGGTTGAATCATTGGGTTTATATACTTTATGGCTTAATATGAGATGCATGTCCTCAACATTCACTAAACAAAAACTATTTATCTATAGTTAACAGTATCAGGATATATATATATATAATAGGGGAAAAAACTTTTCAATATAACAAAAAAACAAACATTCTTGATTAATGCATTAATGAGTCCATAGTCTCATCATTTTATCCTTCCCTCCACTACAGACCCTTTTACCATCAACACTCCAGTCTACAGTATACACTTCATCTTTATGACCTGGAAGGTCTACTACTAATTTTCTGGTTCTTATATCCCATACCTTTAAAGTTGTATCTTTGGAACATGATACCAACAGTCTACAATCTGAAGACCATGCAACTTGATAAACACTAGCAACATGCCCTCTAAAAGTGGAAATAAACTTACCATCTCTACCATCCCATAATTTAATAGAATTATCAAATGAGGCAGATACAATATATCTCCCATCTGGACTAAATGCTACATGATTGACCAATTTTTGATGGCCTGTCATTCTGCATATTGGTTTATTTGATTTTACTGGATTCCACAAAAACATTGTAAAATCATCACTCGCTGTTACCATCAATTCTTCTACTTTACCATTCTTTTTGACGACTTTCTCGTAATTTTTTAATGCTTTAGCTCTTGCATCCTCTGGTGAAGAAGGTTTAACACCAGTGTGATCAAATGGTCCTACTCTTAATGCATAATCGGTAGATAAAGACAAGTGATTTACCCAATGAGCATGACTTTTTAAGATATTAATACATCTCCCACCTGCATTCATGTCCCAGACTCTAACTGTCTTATCATGAGACCCAGTATATAACAAACCCTGTCCACCCCACTTGACACATGATACAGAATTTGTATGACCACTTAAAGTATACAAACATACTCTTCTTGTTGTATCCCAAATCTTGACTGTTCCATCCTTTGATGCCGATGCTAGTCTAGGTTTATCGCCAGGTTTCACTAAATGTAATGGTTCCCATGATAATGATGTGATCCATTTAGTGTGTCCTCTTAGAACAGATGATTCTCCGTTACCACCACCCAATGGTTTCCCCTTGTCTGCTTCCCATAATCTAACAGTATTATCCATAGACCCAGTAGCAATCAATTCTGCATCAGGGGACCATGAAACACACAAAACCCAATTACGATGTCCTGTTAAAGTGGCCATAGTGGTTTGTGTATCACAATCCCATATCCTTGCAGTGTTATCACCAGCACCTGTAACCATCCTTGAACTAGTATGAGGCGCAAAAGCAGAACATAAAATGGTAGAACCATGACCGGCCACAGCAGACGAAGATCTAGTCACTGGTCTAACCTTGAAGACTGCTCTTGGGGTAAAAATTAAAGTAATTGTGTCTTCTGTGGTATGGTACCCTGGTTTCAATATCGAGTTATATAAATTATCAGTAATATCAATCGTCTGTGTTGGATCTTTACTTGTCTTCCCTGGAATGTTACAACTGAAAGTGTATGGAATTGGATCATCTGAAGTGCCATTAAGTTGATTCAGTAATTCTTCTAATTGTTTGTCTGTGATCCCAGCAGGGACTCTTAATCCACCACCCACAGTTTCACCAGTATCTAATGCTTGTAGTTTAATGGACACATTAGGTAAATTATCTGGAACAATCGCTACTTCTCTAACTTGTTGTGCCTGTCTTTTCTGTTTTTTAGATGGAGGTGGAATCAAAGTAGACATATTATTCTATCTATTTATTAATATAACTCGTTTCTTATTTCCCTTGGTTTAATATCTTAGTATGGATACACACACACACATATATATATATAATGTAACAACAATACAAACACGTATTCTATATATTCTCACCAATCGCTCTAATATTTTAACAGTCAAATAGTTAAATCTCATCTCATCTCATCTGTAATCTCGACATGGCAATCGAACATTAAAAAAAATTTTTTTTTTTTTGTGTTTTATTTCCTCGAAAAATTCCGTAGGAGAACCCGAAAAAATGCAAAATGAATTCCGTCTCTTATACTTTATTCAAACACATGTGCGACTACAGAACTACAGAACTACAGAAGTGCCCATAAATATGTGATATTGAACTGAACCATCGAATCTATAATGACTATTCAATGATGCTGTATTAATTTGCTTAAGGAAGAGGGAGAGAGAGGAGGGAACTGTGGAATATGAAACATATCTTGAGAATGAACGTGTTTTTTCCCCCTATCTATTGTATCAGTGAACGTGATGAAGAAGAATAGAATATATTAAACAAAATACACACACAAATATACATATAGAATATATATATATATATATACATATATATATATATATATATATTCTATATGTGCATGGTTTGTATATTTTTTGGATATGGGACAATCCGTCCCTTAAATCACACATTACCATAAACGATTGCTTGAATGATAAATATGAACCCAAATGTCAATGTCACGAGAGACAACCCAATTTTACCAAAATTCAAAACAATCAACATCAAGTTGAACTTCCCACCGTTCTCATGGCTCAATTGTAACAATAACTGTAGTAACGATGCAATACCACCTGTAATATCCAATATTACACCTGTGATGGAGAACCCTTTAACTGTCTTTCTATCCATATTATGCTTTACTTGTGGGATATATTTAATTAAAGACATTGAAATTTTCAACATAAACAATTTATTACAATATTGTAAAGTGTTTCTATTATTCCAACCTTCAACGAAAAGACTAGAATGGAAAAACTGAATGGTGTACACTATAAAAACAAATATTGATAACAAAAATATCTTAAAATATAGTGGTTTCATACGCCTATGTTTATCATCATGAAAATTCCATAATTTTTTACCCCATATAAGTTGAGATAAAATGACTAAATTCATAATTTCTCCATGAAGACAATAAAATAAATCAAATTTAGTGATTTTAGGTGGTTCCAGATAATTTAAATTTGTTTCGTTACTCACTTGCACATTAACGTCTACCAGTTTAGATTTATTCAAGACTTGACCACTATTGTTAATGTTGTCATGTGGTATCCAATAAAACGTTTGTAAAATCATAGAAACCAATAAATAAAAATAACCCATAGTATTTAAAATAGAAAAATCCATTGATATACCCTTTGCAGATTTACACTTGAAATTTTCCCATATAGGTGAGTAAATTGATATAGACCATGCAGTTACATAGATAAAACCTAAACAGTCCTCTAATTTCAAATGATTCAGTACCATCTTACCTAATAAATAAATAATTAAATAAATATATATATATATATAACTATATATTACTATATATTCACACGAATGATTATTTAATTGACGAGGGGGGGAGGGGAGGGACTACACAACTCTATCTTCTTATCTTATCTTATCTTATTTCTCTTTAGTAAAACATGGTAGACTCAATTCCTAACCATTCATACATACACAGACACATACCATACATGTCTACAGTTTTATCCAACCATCTCGTTCTTTCTTTCAATCAAAAATTATAACCTTGTTGTGTTTTTACAAACCAAACGGGGAAACAAGCTAATGCGGTGTTTGAGATTTGATAGCGCATTCCTTTGAACATCAAAAAAAAACAAAAACATAAGATAAAATAAAATAAAACAATCCAATAATATTGAAATGAACACAAGGAAGAAACCAAAATAAAAGTTCAAATTCAAAGAGAGTTCTCTGTTAGATTCGTAATAACCCGTACTTTATACAGATATACGGAACGAGGAGCTGCATTCTATTCAACCAACAAATTGAAACATTTCCATTTCTAACATAAGATAAAGTATTAAGCAATATCAATTATTTACAGATGGAGGACAGTAATATAAACAATCTAAGGAACAATGTCGGTACAATTATGTTTGACGAAAATGATAATATAATATCATATAGTGGTATAGGTAAGGAACGAATATCCGATGTTAAAGAATTTAGTGTTTTAACCATTGAGGATAATCAAACTTTAGTAGTCAATGTTTTAGAGACAGACTTAAAAGCATATTTATATAAGAAGGACGGGATAATCCTTGTAGTCTATATATCTACAAAACCTGTCATACCTTCATCGACTAATAATATATAACGAGAATAAATGAATTTAGATACATGTACATTCATGCATTCCTAACAAAATATAACCAAAAAAAAAAGAAAGGAATAAATGACATTTAAAACCAATATCAATACACTCATTAATGTAAAATAAAAACATATCTGCAATATATATATATATATAATTATGCATAATTAAATTGAATAAAAAACATCCTTCCCTATTTTGCACCTTTTTGGCCTTGTAATTTTTTATAAGAATCCAAACCCAGAACCAGAACCAGAACCAGGGAATCCAGGTCCTCCAATTCCATTAAATCCACCAGAGGTACCAAATGGATCATCATATTTAGAACCTGGAATCCATCCTGGCCCCCGCCTATTTTGTTCATCTCTAAACATTCCATCTTTATTTTGCCCAAATGGGTCAAAAATCATTCCACCTTGTCCAGGTAATCCTCTACTACTATTACTATCTCCACCATTTTCACTATTTGGTAAGGGACCAAAAGGACCTAAATTTGGTCCCAGTGGATTCTTCTGTCCCATTGGATATAAATCTTTATTACCATAAGTAGGTCCACCTCTAATTGGAAAATACCTATCAGGTAATTCTCCCAAACGAGACGATCTCGATGGTTCATTTATCTCATACTCATCTTCAAATTTAGGTATATCAATATTTGAATTCTTTGAATGAGAAACATCCCCCAATTTGGTAGAAATAGTCCTAATTGGGGTTGCATTTATCTTAAAAGAGTCAAAATCATTTTTATTTGTAATATCCGATCTGTCAGTGGATGAGAACATTGATTGAAGTTTTAAATCATTTATTATAATATTAATCAACCTTGTTACCTGCTCCTCATGTTCATTGTGGAATTGTTCCCAATTTAAAGGAAATTCTGTATTGTTTAAATCCAACCCATTATCATCATTACCATCATATTTAAAGATATGACTAGCTAATGTATTGTCCCTTTCATCACATAGGGTTACCATACACTTGCTATCTTTAGTCAGTTCTATTACAACAATTTCTATGAAGTTAATAGTTGGAGATAAACAAGTAACCTTAATCTTTTTGATCCCTTTACTTGTCTGATCATTATCCTTATTCGAATCATTATTTCCTATTTTTTCTATAATACCTATTTGTAATAAAGCTTCATATGTGACTTGTGCTACAAGTTCTAATTTATTTTTAATGAGGAACATTATATTATCGGTTTTGAATGGCTCTTCAGGGCTTTATGTTCATTATAACCTATATTTAGTCAATCTTTCTTCATATCACTTCTTATCCTTTTTTATTTTTTCCCTCCAATTTCATTAATGTAAAATAAGTATTTTCCCCATTTTAAATTTGTCTGAACCTATAAACCTTTAAATTTACACATATACAGCCACGCATATATAACACAATTCTATATTACACTAAGAAATTCAAATAAAGATCGATAAAGTGCATGTAAAGATAATATATGTACATTTTTTTTTTTTATTTTGTTCCAATAGAACTCAGTGTATATCTATATATATGAATATATTATAAAGGAATCTAGCAATATTATTAGTAATAAACTTAATTTTTAAAAAAAAAAAATTACAATAAAGATAAACAAACAACTAAGATACAGGAAGCGAGAAACTGAAATATATGGAAGGCAAATTTTAGACTGTTAATTATCGGTTTTTTCTATCACCATTCACTATTTTAATTCTGTAATTTCACCATCACGAGAAACTAACCCCATGACATTTAAGAACAGGTTTAAATCTTGATACAATTTTTCACGTCTATACATGATTTCATCAGATGCAGTTGAGTTTTGGTTTCCATCCAATGCAAGTCTTTGTTGCAATTGTTCCTTTAAGGATTCTGCTTGATTCATTGTGCCGAAAATTTCATCTCTTACTTCATCGATAATAATTCTCTGATGATTCAATTTACCACTCAATGCCAAGGATGCAAGGAATTGCCATATGTATGCTTGATCATAATAATGTGCCATCAATGAGCCTTGACTATTATTATATCCATTGGAAGATTGTGACGATAATTGATTGATCTTATCAATGTATTCCTTAGGTGGGAAGATATTTGAAATTTTACTCTCTAATGCAGTAAATAGTTTATCGTACACTTCATTCCAAGTAGAGATCTCTGGTGTTGACAATACCCTACTTCTACCAGAATCTTGTCTAATTAAAGCTGCCCTTGAGATTAAGACAGTAATCAAATTCAAACCGATCTTTGAAGTAGATATAAATGAGACATTGTTGTTTTTAATTAAATGTAACAGTATACTCATAATTTCAATGAAATTGGAACTATTAGATAAAAATGAAACGATAATCTTTAAAAAGACACTCTGGAATAATTCAATTTTCTTTAATTGTGATTCATTTGGAGTTGGATTAGTCTTATATGAACTAATGATAATTATATTCAAGTGTGATAATTCAGAGAAGAAAGTTTGTAATAATTTCAATTTCTGTCCTTTATTTAAGAAATTGAAAATTCTTGGCATGATTTTAACACCTTTATCGAATAATAACATAGAGATGAAAGGTGAAACCTCGCAAAAGTCATCATCGACATATAAAGCCGACCACAGTCCCTTATTGTCAATCTTTTTACCACTTCTCAAATTAGCTTCCAATTCCAAGACTTCTTTGTAAACGGATTCAATTAGAGATAAGACAAATTTCCTACCACCTGAACGACTCAATACAGACTTTTGATCAACTGATGATAACGCATTCGATGATCTTCTTCGTGCACGTGCCTCTACATTCAAGTCCACATCATATAAGGATTCAGTGACTTCTTGTAATGAACCACTGATAGAGCTATTGTTACGTGAATGACCTAGATTACCAGTTTCATCAACTGCCAAATTGGATCCATTTCTACCAGTAGTTAATGGGAGAGCCAATTGTCTCCGTGGGGCTTTACTGTTTAATGAAGTTTGGACTTTACCAAGGACACCATCACGTCCAGACCCATCCCATGAGGTTAGACCAACATCATTTTTCTTCTGTGGTCTCTCTTTAGCGACAGTGACGGCTTTTTCCACTTGACTTTGCATTCTTTGTAAAGCGATATCGGCACGTTTATAACGTCCACCTAGTCTATGACCAGAATGTTCTAAGTATGCCCTTGCAATTAAACCTCTATTGGATTCTCCCACGATACCCCCACGTTGAATAATCTTATAGACTTGGAAGTAGAAATCTTCATTGTATGGATTATCCGAGACGATTTGAGACAATTGATAACGAGTAATGAAGTCTTTGTCTCTTGGAGTCATTAGACCTGCGTGTCTTAGGATCTTCTCTACTTTAGCATGACGGATTTGCAATCTTTTTTGTTCCTCTGGAGTCAATGGTTCTCTTCTTTGAGAAGATGTACCTTGTTGTTGAGGTACAGATGCGTGAGGAGATAACACCATAGCAGGAGGATGAGGAGATGGAGTAGGAATAGCATTTGCAGACATATTCAATTCCAGATGATCAGAAGGTGCTGGAGAAGCAACAACATATCTCAATGGTGTTTTGTATAAATCAGCAGTTTCTAGCATTGGGGAATGTAAAAGAACGGGATTGGATGTGGATAAGGTGGCAGTGGCAGTAGTAGTAGTGGTAGTAGAGATGGAAGCAGGGACTACAGACTGTTGTTGTTCGTTTGGTTTAGATGGAGATATTGGATTAGTATTCAGTGAAGGAGGAACAGGAATGTGTTGTTGATAGAACTGACCGGGATAATAGGCATTAGGCCACTGTTGTGAAACAAACCCAGAAGAAAGGAATTGTTCAGCAGTTTGGTTTTGTTGTTGAATCTGAGATGGAGACATAAAGGTATATGGATTCATAAAAGGTTGACCCTGAGGAAGGTGCCCTTTATTGAACTGTTGGAACTGACGTTGTTCTCTTTCAATCTCTTCCATTGATAAGACATGAGGAGCAGCCGAGTTATTGTTAGTATTACTCACAGTGACCTTAGAAGAAGAAGAAGAAGAAGCAACAGCAGCATTATTGTCACCCCATAAGGAATCCATTGGCTTCAATTCCACTGCAACATCTAAATTAACTTCAGAAGCAACAGAGCCGACGTTAGACAAAGAAGGTTTGTTTAACCCAGCAACAAGATCAGACGTCGCTGCTTGAACGTATGACTTTCTAGCAGTATTAGCAGTTGGATCATTTTGATTACCGTGACCGAAATCAAAATCTGTACCGATTTCAACGTCACCACCAAACGTCTCTGCATTCAAATAATCTTCTTCCTCTTCTTCGTAATCACCATAACGTTTATCAAAATCTAGAATTTCATCGTTAGAATTCTTCTTCTTCTTCTTCTTCTTCTTCTTGTTGTTGTTGTTCTTCTTATTATTATTACTTGGGACTGAGGGACGGATATATTTTTGTACCATATCATGGGAGGGTAATGTAGTATCGAACCCAAAGAACGACATTTCTCCTCTTTAGAGTAGTTCCTACCACTCCCAGCCACGAGCTTGGATAACTGTACACTTGTTTTATAGTTCTAGGAAATAAAAAAGATAACAAAGTAGTTTTAACAACTTGTAAGGGGGGGGGGGGGGATAAAACCAAAAAAGGTTAGCTTATCATTTCTGCAAAAAAAAAAAAAAAAAAAACCAAAAAAAAAAACCAACTGAGAATCAAACAGTGTTGATACACCCTATCTATACTCAGTAAAATATATATATATATATATATATATTTCCCTTTTACTCATCTCTCTTTATCTTTAAACCTTCCCCAGTTCCTTCTATACTCTGTCTCCTTTTACCACAGAAGAGGTTCCAAGAAACTAGACGACACCGTCTGAGAAGGGAGGGGAAACTACATAGAATTTTACAATCAAAATCTCAATTTTGAAATTTTTAATTTTACAATAGCTATTGTTTCTTGTTTTATTTATGTTATTGTTCAAGATTTTATTGTTTTTCTCATTTGCAGAGTTAGTGAAAAATTTTCAAATCACGGAAAAAACAAATGTAAACAAACAAATAAACAAATAAAAAAGTTTATATATATATATATATATAACTGAATCAATATTACTATGTCAATTAAAATATCTTTTCTGAACAACCATTTGTTTTTTTAAACATCAGGCAAACACAATAAGCTATTCCCAATCATAACGTATGTATTCTAATTCGTCTTCATTATATTTTAATACATCATACCAGTCCATATCTTTTAACCAATCTGGAGATCTGTTGGTGGTGACTTGGTCCATTAGTCCTTCCTTATGAAATCTAGCAACTTCCCTAGGCTGCTTGAATCTTAACATGATTTTTTCAAGAAGGATAGTACAATTTTCTCCTCTAGATTCCCAGAAAGTATCAAAATTCCATTTACTTAAATTCAAAACATAATTTAATTCACTAATGGTTTTTCTCAATAACAATATCCGACCTTCTCTTCTTCTATTCATCCTTTCATCTTCAATTGAATATATTTGTTCAAGTAACGCACCTTCTTCATCTACCTGGTTTTCGATAATGAACTGTTGTGTCTCAATTCCCTCATCATCACTTACTAACTCGTCTTGTTGATCTTCTTCTTCAATGAAATTTAAAAAGTTATTAGCATTGGTTGTTACACTGAGGGATATGCCTTCTCGTAAATTCTCCCCGTAATCTACGGTCATTCCATTAATTGAATATATTTTGTTATAGTTTAGAAATTTATTAATAACCAATGGAATATTTGTTCGAACATGAGAACCATATGCTAACAGAGACTTTTTGTCCATACCTAACTGAGAAATAGCATACTTTACCAGATGCTTGCATAAAAAAAATGGGTTAAATTTCTGTTCTCCACATTGACATAACCACAAATCTATATCGACATGGTAGTTAGTATGCTCCACATCCCCTTGTGATGAAGTAAAATCCAACGTTTTAACCAATTGGTTTACTTTTGTGAGCATATTTTTTTGCCAATAGGAAGAATTAGCCACCATTTGGGACATGGTGGTAAACTTTTTAATTCTTCTATTTATTTTAGGATTAAACTTATAATCCATACTTTGATTCAAAATGAAGAGAACTGTATCTAATCTAAATACCCTTACAGTTTGTAAAAAATTATGTTTGAGAACCTTAAAGAGAGATTCATTCATCATATTGGACATTCTTGGTACATAAGATTTAGAAACACCTCCACAATTTAAATTTAGCAGGATTTAAGTAGTATTGACATAAATATTGAAAATATGGAAATTTTTTATTTTCAACTAATACATATTCGCAGATATTTCCAGGAAGTTCTTCATATATTTGTTCTTCAGTTTTGGAATATGCAAGAATTGGACTTTGTTCTGTTCCTCCACATCGGTAAGCATAAAAACATAAAGAATCTCTTGCGACTGAACTAATAATTTTGGTTGTTTTTTCAGTAACGTCTCTAATATTGGCCTCATCATGATCAGGTCTAGAGTGTAGTTGTTCAAATAAATTAATATCAAACCATGAGTACTGTAACATAAAATTGGGTGGGTTTAACCATGTGTTTGACTTACGTGGCAAAGAATTAGTCTTCAGCAAAGCACGCTTAATATGCCATAAACAAAGTTGAACTGCATCTCTACCACAGTGCTTTTGAATGGCATGAATATTTCTTGGATCCATATCTGTAGTCATGTATCTAAACGAGTAGCCTTGCTGTAAAACTACCCGTAAGAAATCGTCACTAATAAATTCAGATACATTATTTTTTGGACAAAACAGAGCAGCAATTGGAAAGCCTTCATTATTATAATCACCAATGATGAAATGAGCTTGTTTAAGTGTAGCAGATAAATTAAATGTGCCATCGATTGAAGCAGACTTAAAAATATCTTTAGAAATATTTTCATATAAAAATTCGATAGCTAAATAATTATCGTGGAGTGCTCTACTTGCATTTTGCGATAATTGCAACCTTTTTATGTATTTTAAATCACCTTGAGATAATAATTTTTTGCAACTTTCCAAAGGATCATCATCCTTTCTGCATTTAGAAACAACTAATTTTATCCATAAAGCTTTAATAATATTTTTTGGCTTCGATGAATTTTGATTATAAAAATCCATAAACCTAGGATCCTTAGATATCATATTATAAAGTTTGGACAATCTAAAACAATTGGATTGTTCAATAAATTCAGACAAACCTGGTGGACAATTTAAAGTTTCAATAGTAGCATGATGAACTTTGTGTTTCAACTCAATAGTGACATACCCAAAGCCTGGCTGGTATTTGCAGACGAGGTTAGATTTGCAGTCAAATTCCTTCAAATATGACATTTTTGTTCCATTTCTTTTGCTCATTACATCTTGTTTACAAATGAATTGCTTATAAGAAACTTGTTTCTTGTTATTTAAGTTTTTTTGTTTAAAGATAAAGTTTAATCCAGTTGTCAATTTAATCATTGAAACTATTTCAACAGTTAAGGTATCAAATTCTTGTTCAGATGGGTCATCGTTGAATCCTAATATAGAATAAGGGATAGTAGCTGTTACGTCAAAAACCAAATTACCTTCTAGTCCTTTTTTTTTTAAAAAGTTTTCTAGTTCATGCTTTGAATGCAATTGACCTTTTTCATAATTAATATAGCGAGTCTTTCTTCTACAAGAAGATAAATGCTTGGAAGATCCTAAAACATCATCATATTTAAAATATTTACCGTTATGTGGTTTTTGGACTCTATTACTGTTAGAAAAATCTCTAATGTGTGAAGTAACAAATTGGGAATTCATTCTTAAATGTTGTTATAACTTGAATATAGATCTATGAGCTTTTTATAGGTAAACTAATAAGATAGTTTGTTAATGTTTATATTTCAAACATATGATATTTAAAGCTGTTTAAATTTATATGTTTTGAAAAAAAATATAAATATTTTTTTGAGATTAATTTCAAATCTATCTTTATATACGGTTTCAAATTTTTTGAAAAAAAGTTTTCTCAATGACTAAAAAGGAAATAAAAAAGAAAAGTTTTAATACTTAAAATAGAAACTTTATAAACAAACACGAAAAAACATAAACAATGCACAGGTTTTTTAGAAATAATAGGCATTGTAAAAGAATACAATAGAGGTAAAACTTTATTGTTTCCATTTTGGTTTAAAAATCTAAATTTTCATTGTAAAATTCATAGTCATTGGAGGGGAAAGGAGGGTAACAGTTTCAACAAAGTCACATGCAACAATCACACCCACACACCCAACCCCACTGCGTAACTCCGATATCTCCTGTTGCCCTTGTTTTTTGGTCCCTAGTCACACACAGCGAGTCATCTTGTGCAGAAGTAAAATAGTGTGTTGTGCACATCATTATAATATAACCACTTAGGTCTTGGGGGTGGATATATATATACATATATATATGGGTGTATGGGGGACTTAGAAGGAATCTTCCTCCTTTGAAATGATGTTAGGGGAGGAGGCAGGAGAATATGTGTCTCTCTACCTCTTTATTTTTTTTTTTTTTTCCTTCTTCTTTCTTGGACTATTGCATACTTGGTTTACTCACTTTCAAAAGTTCGATCTTATTGTTATATACCAACAACATCAATCCAATCTCAAATAAAATACTCAATACAATCCTACTCCTCGAAATGGTAAGAGTCTATATTCATGACAATAACAATGATGTGGATTTTAGAGAGAACCATGACAGCGGCATCGAAGTAACCATACCTCAACTGAAAAGACTTGGTGTGCTTTATTTCCATATGACTGATCCTGCACAGGTAGATCAGTTGGCTAAAGAACGTGGGTATAAGAACCAGGATTTGGTCAATATTTCAATAGACTCGTTTAAGGGCGACGTGGCTGCAATGGTGGCTCAATTGAACATTTTTTATCGGGAACATTTGCATGAAGATGAAGAGATTAGGTATATTGTGGATGGGGATGGGTTTTTCGATATAAGGAACGAATTTACTGATGAATGGGTTAGGTGCTATGTTGATAAAGGTGATCTTTTGATTGTCCCTGCTGGGGTTTACCACAGGTTCACTTTGACTAATAAAAATTTTATCGTTGCAAAGAGATTGTTTAAAGATGAACCACATTGGGAGGCTCATAATAAATCTTCTGAGGTGGATCAATATAAGATACATAAAGAATATTTATCTTCCATTGAAATATAATAATATATATATATATTTATATTCCTAAAATAAATATGCCTTCTTCATCGTTAAAGATAACTCTGTTGAAATTTACATGGATCAACTTCACATTATATGATAGTAAAAACTATATTATTCAATTGAAACAAATTCTGAAATATGTAAATGTACAGAATTTATACAAGAAAGAAACCCAAAAAATAAACAAGGAAAAAAAGTGTTATATTTGGGTTTCAACACACTTTTAGTTCAAGAATACAAAGTGGTCCCATTACATCCTTCATATATGTTATATATTTACTACTCCTTCTTCTTCCTTCTTAACTATTATGAATTTTTTTTTGTAGATCCATCAGATTTATTTAAATTTTGTAGTCGTGCAAGCCTGGTGGTTATTTACATAAAATTCCAATTGGTGTGCAAGTAACTTATCACAACTATGTAATCCTTCAAATAAAAAAGAGAATTGAAAAACAAAAAGATTAGATACATTTAGAGAGAGAGAGAGACAAATCATGTCTTGTTAGGATAGTTACCGGTGGCATACTAGATTTAACAACAGATCAATAATGAGAAATAGTAACACCACAATATACAGCCAATTAATTTACTAAATTCATCACCTCAACTGCTAATAAAGTTATGGATAATATTTACAAGCCTAATATTTTGGTTACCGGAACTAAGGTTTTAAAAAGATGTTAAACTACTTGAGACGTCATTAACATAATTCTTTTTCTCTCTACTCTCTCTCTTTCTTCTCCTCAGATAATAAATGTACTCATGTCTCTTTTCTATATATATATATATATATATATATATTGTTATTTTATACCAATAATATCCATACAACATATATACATAGACTTACTCTTATATCAGTTAAGCTCTCCTGTTGTTATCCTTTCTTTATATTTTCAATTTGGTATAGTTCTTTTACTCACGATTTTATTTTTCTGCCTCCTTTCAACAAATTTGATGTTTCCTTTGCACGCTCCGTTTAGTACAATTTGTACGGTTGAAAGGCACCAGATAGTTGTTCGATTGTTCGACATATATACATATATACATACATTCATTCAGTACTCTACTTTTGTTTTCAAGGTGAAAATATATAGACACGTACAGATCCATCCATTATATATAACCATAATTGAACTGATTGATAACCTTTTTTTTTTTTTTATTTTTTTAAACATAATAATTATATCTAGCCTGTATCTCTGATTTTGTCTCGATTAATCAGAAAGTTAATAACCAAATTTTAAAAACAGGAAGAAAAAAAAACATAAGATCATTAATAACACTTTTAATACTTTTGCAATTTCATTTACGTCTCTCTTTCTCTCTTTCTTTCTTTCTTTTTTTTTTTGCTGTCCATTAATTGCTGCAAAATTTAACAAAAAGAAATATACGTATATTCAGTATCCATCATGTCACCTAGAAAATATTTATTAACTCCACCTGAAGAATTAAATCCATATTTACCACATCATAATTTGAAAACCGACCTTCTAAATGAGGACGATAGAATTACGAAAGCTATATACCCAGATTTCAAACCATGGAGACATAGTCCAGAAGAGGATCAAATTTTATTAAATTTTGTTTCCAAAGGTTATTATGTATCTTCAAAAGTGAATTTCGAAAGTATCTCTGCAAGATCATCTCTACATACATCTTTACCCAAATTATCAGATCAACTATCAAGACAATTTTCAAAAGTTTTACAAATAAGAGAACAACAGATAAATAAAATTCCTGCTACCAATCAAACCTCTAAATCAGGACCGAATCAAATTGGTAATAAAGTACTACCAAATAAATATACAGGCAAAAATGGCCCATTTTCGATCAATCCATTAGCTGGTCCAGATTTCCAACTTCCTAATCGTGTCACTTTAACAGATAATAAAAAGGAAAAATGGTTACAAGATCTAAGTTCACCGTATGCATCTTTGGCCAAGACATCCGAGTTTATACCACACGGTCTTAAAAAAAAACAGATATTGGAACAATGTTATATGAAGAACATTCCATTGAGAAGAGCTGTCTGGTTAATTAAATGTTGTTATTCGATAGAGGCTCAGAATCTTAAAATCAAATATGCCAATTCACAACAAAGATATAATAACAATAATAACTCCTCTAATGAGTCCACTATCGAAAATTATGAAGAACATCATAGATTATATAAGGAATGGACAGATACATTTATTGTCATCTTAGAAAGATTAATTTTCGAAATGAATCAAGTTTGTAATGATTCAAATAGATTAAGAAAATGGAAATTAGAGATCTCATATTTTTTGAAATTGTTAGGTAATTGTTATAGTCTAAATTTATTAGATAACCAAATTTTTTTTCATTGGCTTGTTGAATTTATCGCTAAAATTGAAAATTTTGAATTTTTACCAGTAACTTTACATATTTTACTAATTTTCTGGAACGACATGACTAAATATTCCAGTAACACTTCAGGAACTATCCAGGATAATTCTAATCCATTTTTGGTTTCTAAAATAGCAGATTGTTTATTGAACAAATATTATTCAATTTCAAGAAGTAAATCTATGATTAATGATGAAAAATATATAGTAAACGATATCAAGAAAAACAATAAGGTAAAAAATTCTTTATTAAAGACAATAAGTCATCTAATTTGCAAACTATTTCAAGATCAGTGCTTGGAAATTTTTCTTTTCCAGAGTTCAAGTTGGGAATTGTATAAGCCTTGCCTATATGAAATTATTAATAAACTTAAAAATCAAGAAATTAAACTAGACATTCAAAAAAAATTAGAATTAATTAGTTATAGAAATGATATGTTCAAAAATAATTCACTATTAAATTTTAATAACTCATCTGTAAACAATAATCAAAATAATAATATGACTTCTAATAATACAACGAACAATAATAATCATATGGACATATTTAATGATAAAACTCATTTATCCAATTCATTATCTAATGTGGATTTAAAGGGTATTTTCAAACCTTTAGTAATACAACCTCATATTAGGGTTATTAATATTCCGAATATTGATGTTGAATTTTTGAAGTTGTTAGATGGTAATCAAGCTGACTTCGATTGGCCACAATATGTGGAACAGAACCCGTTGCAACAATCTCAAATATTACAATTAATATTATGGTCAATTCATCCTTCTAGAAAGTCTCATTATGAATCCAATCAATTAGTAGTGAAAATACTGTTATTACAAGTCAATTTACTCACTGAGAAGATGCCCGAATACGAAATCGAAGACTTAATATGGTCGTTGCTCTTTCAAATTGGGAAATTGTCAAAGTATAATATAAAGAAGAATATCAGTTTATTTGCACTCTACCAGTTATTAAACATATTAAACACATATGGTATGATTAAAGTTCCTACTTATATAAGAAAGTTGATTAGCTCTGGGATACTGTATCTGCATGACTCAAATGATAAATTTTTCCATGTATCCTTATTAATTAATTTAAAAATATCGCCATTAATGAAAAGTCAATATAATATGGTCTTGAGAAACGTGATGGAATATGAACCTTATTATTATGAAAAATACAATTTCGATCAATTGGTCAAATCTGTGGAAATTAAGAGAGATCAAATATTAAATTATGATAATAGTTTAAAAATAGCTTTAAAGGAACTTCCAATGAGTGGGAAAATAATGCTTGGCGAATGGTATCTAAATTATTTATGCTCAAAGGAGACTTTTGAATCGGTAGACATGCATATTTTGATACAAAAATTTAAGTTATTTTGTTTAGACTTAAAAGTGACACAACTTTTCTATAAATGGATCGAATTCATTGTATACCATCAACTGTTAGTTGATGTTGAAACTCTTGAAACATTGGTTAACATCCTATTAAATTATCAAATGATATTTGCCCAATTTATCAATGACCACATTCTTTTTACAAAGACTTTAATATATTTATATTATAATATTCTTAAGAAAAAGGATCCGGAAAGTTATAATTTAATTACACTAATGCCATTTTGGAAATTTTTTATGAAGAATTTTACTATTACATTGGCCATTGATGATGATTTAAGAACTGAATTGCAAAATGTATACGAAGAGGAAAAAATAAAACTAGAAAGACTAGAAAAGAATAAAAGTCATGTTAAATCGTTATATGCAGCATTGAATTATCCCCACGAAAATAACCCCGAAAACATTGTTTTAAATTATACGGAGATATTTCAATCCAATATTAAATTACTCATATCTACAAGTTCACCATTGAATAACGATAGCAAGACATCTAAATTAAGGAAAACTGCCAGATTAAATTTGTTGCTTTTAATGAATGCCAATACACGAGATTATAATAAATTCATGTCTATTTTCTTAAAGAGAAAATATTTTGATAATCAAGGTTTAATCAATTTAATCTCTGAAAAATTGTTAACTTTGGATCAAGTTAGAAGAATATTAGGAACAGAGAAATTGTTGGAGTTATATTCAATGAAATGTCAATATCCTGAATACCATATATTTTTTGAAAGTCACAAGAAGGACTATTTGAAAACTAAATTTGAATTAATCCTGATGTCATGTTTAGAAAACTTGCCCAAATATTATACTTTATTTAAAGAACTCATATCTGATTTTGGTTCCAATCCTAAAATGCTGGCTTCATCATCTAGAATGTTATCTAAACTTTTAAACACTCATTTATATAAACCAGACAAGATTATAAAGGATTTATTGGAATATGGAAGAGAGGATGTATCATTCTATAATGAAGACTGCGTTGGTGAAACGGAGAGTGAAGATGAAAATTCAGATAATTCTGCGGAAGAAAAAGAACAAGGTATCGATGATATTAACGACATACCACAACAAATTGAAATAAATATTTCTAACTCCTCTAAAAGTTATTACTTTTTAGATTTTTCTAATTTATGGATATTCCAAGGGCTCACCAATTACTATATAGAGGAATTAAAGCAGAAAACTGACTCAAACTTTATTAAGAATATCAAATTGTTAATATTTAATATATTTGAACGTACTGCTTATAATGAACTTTGTTCTAATTTATTCGATACCATTGAGGAAGTTGAAACTATGAAATTAATTGTTAATATTGTTGAGGAACATTTTTTCAAAAAATTTTTAGAAATGAATATCACTAAAGATATTCCCTCCTCGAAATATTTACTATTAACTATTCAATTAATCACATCACTTTTTAAAAAAATTGGTCACATTACGTCGACATCTTTAGAGTTGTACCGTCCATTATTTACTTTATTGACCCAGGTATTTGCCAAACTTTGTATTATGGACACAAATCAATTAGAAGAAATGAAGAGTGTAATTAATGTAATAATGAAAATATTTACAATCCACCAAACTTCAATATATCAATACATTGTAGAAGATTTACAAGATAAACGATTGAAGAATAATGTTACTAAATTTATTGAAAATATTTTCCAATTATTTGAGTCTACTCCCTTACCGTTGAGATTAAAATTAATGATATATGATATTCTTTCATCATTGAAATCGTATTGTATATATGTTTCTTCTACAACCATTGATCCATACACTACGACCTCTAATGATAATAAATCAAATAATTTGAATTTAGTCAAGAGTTCATCATTTGTATCGCTTCCATTTTTCAAAACATCGCCACCCTTTCATTATAACCATTCATTATCACAGTCTAATAGTAATCTAGCCAATATTGCTTCTGTATCAAATGAAAATGGTTCCAACACATACATAAATAGAGATACAGCATATTCTCTAGGAACAGTTAGATTCGAGATCCCTCAAGTATTATTAAATTTACCACCATTCCAGGTATCTTCATTTACACCAAAGGATAATAAACAGAATAGTGATGGAACAGAGATATTAGATTTAGGAATCCAATATATTGCATCATCTGATACCTTAACCTCATCATCACAATGTTTGCGGGGAAACAATAATAATCAATGGTACATTTATGACAAGTCTAGAAATGTTTATATCTGCAAATTACAGAATGAACCCTACAACAACATCAACAACTATCAATCACCTGGACAGACCTGTTCATTGAACAATGCCTGTTTTAATTTAACACTGTTTGATGCTAGTTTAGATAACAAGAATCCAAACTAAGATCAAAACCTGGTTAAATTTATTTTTTCTTTTCTTTTTCTTCTTCTTTCTTTCGCGTTCCTTTGAATTTTTTTTCCTTTTCACATTTTTATTTATTGCATGCTCGAGGAAAATGTATGATCAAAAGACACATACGTACATAATAAACACATAAACACATATTTATAGATAACTTTTCGTTAGATATTGTGTCCCCGTGTGAAGATATATAAGTACATCTATACGTTTGTATTTACTTACTCATCATCATCACCATTTGTTTTTTTTATTTTTAAAGTTTTTACAAATATTGAACAAGATGTTGACTTCTGAAGATACACTGAATACAATCAAACAGTTTCAAGAGGAAGATTTGGCCAAGAATATAGATTATAAGGTTTTGAAACAACAAGAAAGTCATCTAAGTAAACTTATAAATAGACAAGACACATTTACTAGAAGATTACAACTGCTCTATGAAAAATTGGATGCGGTGAAAAATTATCAAGAATTTACCGATTTGTTGGTCAATAACTCCAGCTTATTAAGAGAGATATTCTCTCTAGAGAATACTCAAAGAAAACAACCTACATTGAATCAGATGGCTCCAAATATTGATTGGACGAAATACGGGTTACATAATCTTGAGGATTATATTGTCGATGATGATGAATTGCTTTCATTACAGAACGATGGGTTACTGTAATAGACAAGCTGAAAAGAATAGCCACTTAAATGAAGAGAAGATGATATTTTAATGCCCCACTTCTAGCCTTCCCAGCACGAAGAGTTGATACTAGCATGACAATTGTGTGTAATCATTAACGTATATGTGCTACTGCTGCTATTCTGGGAGTTCTGAATGGTGGGATGTATGGGTGTACATCCTTTCTTTTCCCCTTCCAAAGTTTAGACGTATTATGTAAGTGGGAAAGAGAAGTTATATATAATGAAAAGGAAAATATTTCAAAAGGTATATATACCAACAATAGATAAGAATTTATAGTCTTTTAGGTAGAAAGAAGTGTGTAGTTGATTATCAAGTATGATATAAATAAATAAAAAACATATATACATACCTATTCAATACTTTGTTGTATAATGTTATCCAGAACTCTATTGAGATACTCCTTTGCAAGACCTGCTCAGAGTAAACTTTTCTTAATTGGTGGAAGTGGTACAAGAAGATTTCTATCCAATTATGCATCGGTTACTAAGCTAAACACCACTGAAGAATTCACTAAAATAATGAATTCAAATCAATTGTCTGTCTTTGATTTCTATGCCACTTGGTGTGGTCCGTGCAAGGCTATGATCCCGCATATCTCTCAGGCTATTGAAGAAAATCCAGATGTCAAATTTTATAAGGTTGATGTTGACGAATCACCAGATATTGCACAGTTATGTGAAGTCGTCGCTATGCCAACTTTTATTTTCACAAAGGATGGAAAAATACTTGATAGGATTGTTGGTGCTAATGCACATGACTTACACACTAATATAGCTGTTTTAAAAGAAAAGGAAATGAAATAAATTGAAACTGGATATACATACATCTTTATATATTAACATATTTAATATTCTCTTTTCAATATTTATATAAGACTGATATTCAATAATAACATACAGTTTAATATTACTTATGATAATACACACTTTAATTTGATACAATTATTTATAAGAAGAAGAATATTTAATGACGTTCAAATCACATATAGCAGAACATATATACAAATATTACCGACATCAATAATACAGTTATTGAAAGACATAATAATAATAATACAAACAAAAAAAACAATACCTCCGTTAAACTAACAAACTATCCCCATATTCATCACATTTTATATGATACATATTTTAATCTAAAACCTTTTGATATTTACATACTCGAGCTTTACAATCCTCACTACCTGTGGCAAACAAGAAATAATTACCTCCTATTGGATGATTATTAGCCATGGCAACAGATATAACCGATTTCCTATGACATTGCAGCATAAATAAAGGTTCACCGGTCTCAAGATCCCAAAAGATGACACCACGATCCTTCGATCCAGATAAAATATATTCATCGTTCTCAGATGTAGCAACTGCCAAAACAAAATTCCTATGTCCGGCATATGTCACCTCACAGTGGCTTGTTCCATTTATTACACTATTGTTGTCTAAATGTGATAAACTCCAAAGCTTCACTGTTTTGTCTAATGAACCAGACACAACTTTCTTACCATCTCTTGTAAATACAACACTATAAACAGAATCTCTGTGACCATTATTCAATTCATTCTCTGAATCTAATCTTTTTACGAGGTAACCAGTTTTTGAATCCCAAACACAAATAGATTTATCTAAGCAACCAGCAGTAATATATTTACCTGTGTTAGGTGATACTGCCACAGTAGTGATGCCATCTTCAGTAGATAAAGTCAATGAGCATTGACCCGTTTCCAAATCCCAGACTCTTACTGTGTTATCACCTGATCCAGATACTAACTTATTACCAAGAGGGAAATAATCAAGAGAATAAACATCTTCTTCATGACCCTCCAATATCATACAAATCTTTTTCTGTGTCAGATCCCAGATCCTTATCAAATTATCTTCTGCACCTGTTGCTAAAAATTTACCATCTGGTGAAAAACATACCGATCTAATATATAAATCACCCACATTATTATCTTTCTTACTAGCATTTATATATTTATTTAGCAGTGTGATTGTAGATTGATTTAAATGGGTATTTAAGGTTTTATCATCTGATAAAGAACATAAGAATTCTCCAGTGACCACATTGTAAACTTGAGTAGCTTTATTACAGCCAGTGGCTAAAAAATTCCCATCACTAGAGAATTTGACACAACGGACTACGAATAATGATCAAATGACATATGTGAATCAACATCAATATTACGTGATAATGATGGGTTATAAAGGACATAACATTCTGGTGTCACTTTTTTCCATTCTTCTAGCACATTAGTTGGATCTAAATCAAATAAAAAAGTTGGAATAGGTTTCGAATTACTCGAACGTTCATTAAAAATCAATGTCTGACTATTATTTCTTTTATTAGTATCTTTAGATCCTGTTTGATTTGCATTATTAACTGGGGACTGGCTATTTTTTACACCATTACTCGAATCAGCACTATTTGTTACATTGGAGTTTATATTGTTATCTTCTTTCTTCACATTTGGGTCACTTATTTTTTCATTTTTATTTGATATAGTTGTTATAGAGTTATTCGATTCTTGAGATACCTTCGTATTTGATTGCAATTCTGGTTTACTAATTTGAGGCAAAATGGGATTAGGATTTTCGTTATTTTCATTTCCTTTTTTGTTATTGCTTCCGTTATCTGATTTTATCGTAGATTGTATCGTTTGCCAACTATTATTATGATTATTATCGTTACTATTTTGAAAGATGAGGGAGTCAATACCAACTTGTGTAGTTGGTGAGTTTATTGGACGTAAAGTAGTATCCGTAGTAATGTTTGTTGCACTACAAGTAGTAGTGGATATAGGTGATTGAGAGCTTGTTACAACATTTAATGGAGGAACAGATACTACATTAGCATCAGTAGGAATATTGGTAACTGAAAACCTATTATCAGACTGAATTGATAGTAACATTATATTATTGGAAGCTTGCGATTTAGGTTGAGAGAGATTCTGCATCTGAAATTTTTGGTGATATTGTTGTTGTTGAATAAGTAAAGATTGAATTCATCGATCTTTTTTTTTCTAATTCCAATTTCATACGGTTCAGTTCTTCTTCATAATTGTCCTTCATTTTCCTATGAGTTAACTCCAATTCATACACAGTGCCTTTGATTTGTTACATTTCTGCTAATTGTTGATTAATTTTAAAACTATAATCCCTTTGACTTTATAATAGATATGAATTCGCATCTTGAGACACTTTAATGAATTTGTGTCTTATATTCTCGAGCAACTTATCTATTTTAGTTTATGTCATAACGACAAAAGACAATGATTTTCTTTTATTCCTTATCTTGTTGTCTTCCTTTCTTCCATTTTTTATATTTATTTTTATTAACTTTGCATCTTCAAGATTCAATAATTGCAATTTGCTTCAATAGGCGTTATGACATTCCACATACGCAACTATACCTCATGAGATCAGAAGAAAGGCTTAGTGTGTGTAAGTAGAGAAACTGTGGGTTCTTCTCTATGCCTTTTTCTCTTCCTCTTCTTATTGAAAATGAGAACCAATCAAATAATCAAATAATAATAAAAAAAAAAAAACATTAAAGATCTGAACAGGATCTGTCTGGCTTGTGCATCCGTACACCCAATCTCGAGAGTTGTTTTTATGCAGAATGACCTTTTTTTCCCTCTAAGAGTCTTTTATAGTGAGAATAGTGAATGAATCTGTTAACAGTTCTTTGGTAGCTATGATCTTTTTGATTGTATCATATAATATACAAATCGAACCGTTGTGTGTAGAAGTGTGTAAATAAAGGTTTTTGATACTGTTGTGTAGTGTATTCTGGGATAATGAAGAACACAATTATTCAATAAAAGAATAAATCAAGTAAATAAATGGAATCTATCACTGAATATAAGAAATCTATACAAGATAGGCTGGACAACGCTGATTTATTAGTCACAAAAGCTGTAAATCTCAATAGCAAATTAGAATTGGAATTAGAGAATAAAAAACAAGAAATAGAACAACTTCGAGAACAATTAGCCAATTTAAAGAAAACAAATCAAGATTTATTAACAAAATGTTCACAAAGAGATGAAGATTTGGAAGTCATTAAAGATTTTTTTTCACATATGGTCCAAGTTAGGGTACAGACTGGATCTCCATATGAAGACGATCAAGGTCTATGGTTTAATATATCTCAAGGAAATGATACCGTTTCAATAGATTATAAATTAGGGTTTGTGAAAGGTGAAGCCAAGAATAATGAAATGAATGAAGATAATGAAGAGAAAGGAAATACGAATAGTACAGAGATTATATATGTACCGTTATTAAAAGAACTATCGTTGGACGAGTTGAAATTATTACAAGAGAAATTGCCAAGTTATATGTTTGAGACTCTAAGTTTTCCATTAGATGCGTTAAATCAATTTTATTTAAAGATGTCTAAATGTTTAAATAAACAAACCATCAAACCAACAAATAAATAACTAAACACACACACACACACACACATACATATATATATATATATATAATTCGCTGAAGATAAAGTGCAAAAGATAATAATAATATATTGTTTCTATAATCTATCTTTATATATATATATTTATACAGAGATGATAAATGAATTTTTCTCTTCAGGGTTTTGCTTCAATATTATAGATTTCAATAATTTCTTCTTTTCATCTTTATCTTTAATGCCTTTTAAACAGTTATATAATGATTGACCATCTTTAAATATGGTTGGTTTAGATATTTTCTTTTCCTTCTTCTGTGAATTGTTCTTTTTGGACTTCTTCTTTATATCAGATTCCTTCGAAGCATTGGTTTCCTGCTTATGTCCCTGTTTTTGCTCTGGTTGTGGTGTATTATTATTATTATTATTATTAGCTGTCTTTACTTTGTTTGCTCCCTTCTTATTACCTCTATATAATGACTTTTGATATTTCTCATCCTCAGAAATACATGAAGTATGTTGTTTATAACTGTACCCATCATCAAAAGTCTTTGAGCAATCTATACAAGTGTAATAAGCGTTAGGGCAACGGTAGTAGTGTTTTTCTGTATTCTTTTTGGGAACAGTCTCATTACAAACTTCACAATTAAAAGTAACCATATTTTTTTTTTTTCTTAGTATTATCCTTCTTTAATGATCTTTATCAAACTACAAAGCCAAACAGAAGGGGGAGGGTACTTATAGCAGCAGCAGTGGAACCTGATTAATCATTTAATCAAAAATCACTTCTAGAACCATTAATAAAAAAAAAATTTTTCCCCATAGTTCATCATATCTTTGTTCGAAGTATCTGAAATTTTTTCGAATATACTTAAATAAATTTCACGAGGCGATGAGCCGTTCAAAATGATTAACAAATCTTAGTTAAAATTCACATGGAAAATTTTACAGGAAAAAATAAGCGGTGTATGGGTTTATTTTATTTTTTGTTTTATTTTTTTAGAAAAGATAGGGTTGAAAGAACAAAGATGGGTTTTTTCCAGCAAAAACAGGATTGTTTCTTAGGGTTTGCCACAAAATTAATAAAAATAGTTGAGAGAAAATTTTCCACCCACTTTTCTTCTTCTATTTCTCTTTGCACCACCCCCTTACAGTAGTAGTGGCTTGAAAAGAGAGTTCCTTCTGAACGTGACCAAAAAAAAAAAAATGGCAAACTTAAATGATAAAAGGTTGAGTTTGAGACAAGTTGATCTTTATTAGAAGAAGAAATACACACTCACACTCATACACAGAAACTACCAATAGATTAATTCAATTCCTTTAAGGACCGATCGACCATTGTCTGCCCCATTCAACTAAAATAAGTCATTGAATTTATTTGTTTCTCTGTAACAAATTTTTGCTAACCACTCCAAACAAAACTTAAATAATTCATATAAATAACTATACATGGCTTTAGAACCAATTAATTGTACTGCTCGTTCAAGAGAAATTGAAGCTGAATATTTAAAAGTAGTCAGAGGCTCAGATGAAACTACCACCTGGTTAATCATTGGACCCAACGAGTCCAAAGAATATGGTCCTGAGGCCACAGGTAATAACTTTAGCGATTTCTTACAATCCTTTGACGACACCAAAGTTCAGTATGGTTTGGCTCGTGTTTCACCACCAGGATCCGACGTTTACAAATTGATTCTTATCGGTTGGTGTCCAGACAGCGCCTCAATGAAAAGTAGGGCCTCCTTTGCCTCTAATTTCGCTGTCGTGGCAAATAACGTCCTGAAGGGTTACCATGTTCAAGTCACTGCTCGTGACGA
>JAFHAQ020000008.1:600000-765871 GCA_017347545.2 Arxiozyma slooffiae | reverse complement strand
ACCTACACACCATAACACCCATACACCCATACACCCATACACCCATACACCCATACACCCATACACCCATACACCCATACACCCATACACCCATACACCCATACACCCATACACCCATACACCCATACACCCATACACCCATACACCCATACACCCATACACCCATACACCCATACACCCATACACCCATACACCCATACACCCATACACCCATACACCCATACACCCATACACCCATACACCCATACACCCATACACCCATACACCCATACACCCATACACCCATACACCCATACACCCATACACCCATACACCCATACACCCATACACCCATACACCCATACACCCATACACCCATACACCCATACACCCATACACCCATACACCCATACACCCATACACCCATACACCCATACACCCATACACCCATACACCCATACATCCATACACCCATACACCCATACACCCATACACCCATACACCCATACACCCATACACCCATACACCCATACACCCATACACCCATACACCCATACACCCATACACCCATTAAATTAATATCAATTTATCATATATATATTTATGTACTTATGTATGTATATATTGGGTTTATTCTAATTTATTTGAATTACATATATATTTTTATATAAATTTATATTAATTTTAATATCCTATGTATATATTATTCATATTATGTATTACCTATAATTGTATGATATACTGAATATTTGTATGGGATTATTATATATTGGCTGTATATTTTATATTCAAAGATTAATATGTATAGTTTAAACCATATTATTATTTACATATATTAAATAATATTGATCTTTCATTTAAACTTAATTCTCGATGTTTCAAATATATTATATAAAAAATATTGTATATTGTAATTTTCATATTTACAAACATAAATTTGTTTTTCAACATATTTCGTGTAATGATAATAATATTAAATACTATTAACAAATAATTTAACCTATACATTAAAAATTATATTCGAAACCTCTAAATATATTTTTATTCATGAACATTGAACAAATCTTATTTTAAGATATTTTTATTGATTAAAGATATACTAGTTGTATCAAATAAAATATTATAAACCTATTTCATATTATATTTCTTTATATATAACAAATATTATTATTTAGCAATATCTTTAGAAAAATTATATATAATATAATGATTTGATTATAACTATATTAATACTATATACACAGAATTACAAACCTATTTTAAATTACATATGATTTTACACTTTCTTTAATATGATTATTTATATTCCATACATGTATTTTTCTTATATTAAATCGATTAATTATGTTATATATCTATATTTTATTATAATATATATTATATATTGTGTATATTTTGTTTTAAATAATTTAATATTGAATATTATATTACACATTGAATAATTTTGAAACCTACATTTAAATGCAAATATTTAAATTTTAAATATATTTTTTATAATATATAAAATTGTGTATTATTTATATTTAATATCGTATATAGGGTCATCATATTAATTATATTAATTACACCCAATATAAACTTACTTATTAGAAAGTGAATTAAAACTATATAAATGTATTTTAAATGTATATATATTAATCTATATTTATATTGATATAAATATTAAAATTTTATATCTTTATATATTAGTTAATATATACTGAATATAAAATTTTAATTGTGATATATATATTTAACTCTAAGAATTCTATAGTATATATTATGTTTTATTTATATATATTAAAAATATATATTTTATATATCTTTAATCTTGCCTTATATTTTAATGATATTATTATATATATACATTATTTTATAATATTTTTAGAAATGTATATTATCTTAATATATTTTAGTTATTATTTATATATATTTTAGGTATATTATATAACATGATGAATAGTAAATATTCCATAAAATAATAATATTATAGAGTGTACATACTAATATATCTATAGAAATTTATATAAATATATATTGAAATATATATGGCATGTAATTGGCACAAACCCAAGTGTGTTATGTCTGAAGATGTTTGTTCCCCTTCCCATCAGCGTAATAATAATACATCATATTTCTACGAATTTATTAAACGTTTATTATCTTTGCCTAAAACTTTTAACTAGATCTGACTTCTTCTATAGTTAGTGATAACTGTTGATAAAAAATTAGATAAAGTATTACTTTACCATTTCCCTGTATCCATCAAATAAGTATATTACGTTCTTTTACATAAGTATCCAGTTCCAATTTTAATGTATGACAGAAAGAAATAATAAGAAAATTTTATATATACATTCTCTATATCTTATGCACCTTTGTATCACTTCTCACCCCTACCATTCACAAAAATTACATTATCCTTTATCATTTCCCTCTTATATTCCTTCTTTTTCCTATACATTGTCTTTGGAATAATTATTTTGAACCAAATATGCTAATGGGACATATTATCAAATATCAGACTTTTAATATAATAATACGTTAATTGTCATACGATAGTGAATTTGTAAATGGCAAAAGCTATCTACATTTTTAAACAATGAAATACAAAATAAAAGAAGGTTTTTCTTTCTATAAAATATCTCACTTGTAACATAAATAATATGACAAAACACCCAACACCAGGTATACATCCCAATAGATAATTCAAACATTTCCTCACATCCTTAGTCTTCAAATACCAATCACCTCACTATCATTGTAACAAATCAAAGTTCCCAGCAATCAAAATTAGATAAGAATTTCTTGTTCTATATCAAGCTTTTGAATCAAGCAACATTATTTTTTAAGAAAAACCAATGAATCTCATAAAATTATTTGGTTTATTAATTTCCTTTTTTCTTATCAAAGCACATAAGAGAAGATTAAAAACATATTATTAAATCGTAAGTGTGTACATCCAACAGAGTTCATAAATAGTAACTCATAACAATTCTTTTTTCTTTACAAAACAAAATTATACATCCATAGCAATTTGTTAATAAAAAAAAATATAAAAAAAGACAAACCAATATGGGTGTATGTCATATATTAGAATAATGGTAAAAAGATTCTTTTTCACAAATGCATTTTTCAATTATTATGGATTATTTGTATTAAGTTGAATCCTGGATTAATTACTTTTTTTTAATAAAGATGGTCAATTTTTGTTTTATTTAGTTTTCCTTATACCAGTAATTTATAATCTAAATTTCTATTTTGTTTCCCAAAAATAATGTATACAACACGTTCGTGTTTTATTATGAGACAGGCCTCACAAACATTAGGTTATATTATGTCATCTCAAGTCTCAAAATATTCTGCTTTTTAATATAGCATTGTGGCTTTCCCAAGTAACATATATACTCACAAAATTCTTTACAATTCCTTTGCACAACTTCACCTTTTTCTTTTTAAAGAATTGTTTGTTACTTTCTCTATAACTAATCTTGTAATGCTTGCTCCTCTTTCTCATCATTTGGTAGTTGCATATATTCAATAACAGAGTGGGAATTGGTTATATCAGTAATTCTGAATTGGGTGTTCACAACAAACAAGGTACCACTCTAAATAAAAATATCAAATGTATCAACTTGTTTAAAAATATATTCATTCTTTTTAATAGTTTGATATAAACAGGAATAGCAGTTTTGCAATCATATAATCTACTAAAATATTAATAAAGGAGTGAAAAACACATATCTTTGAATAACAGAATATGGATTCATATTAACTTTAGATAACTAACCTGAAGAGATATGGAAAATTTCTAACTAATTTAGTTTGGTGTCTATTATACTCATAGTGTATCATTTAACAATTTACAGTTCTCTAAACATCTTTCACCTTTCTTTCTTGTTCTTACAAAGTTATTCAATACTTAGCATATTTGTTGTTACTATTTATTAATCTATCAACCACACCCCACTCTTTTTAAAAGGAAAACAAACTCCACAAAACCACTAGCAATCCTCGAGAAATTCTGAAAAAAAAATAAAAACAATAAAAGATTCAAAACAAATCCCGAGGGAAAAAATACAAACTCTAAACAATAGAAAAACAATACATTGTTATTGTACTTTTTTCGAGAAAAAAAAATATTTTATCATCAAGAGAAGCGATGAGAAAAACAAATATAATACTGTTATGGTCAAGCAACGATACACCATTAAAACAAACATATATATCTCGAACTATATCAATATATACCTTTGTACAATCAGCTCGACTTAGATATCACAATGGTATAACAACTTAAACTTCCAGACTCTGTTTTCCCAACATGATACAAAGACAAGTCCAAATAAAAAAAAATAAGTAAAAACAAGAACATGAATAAATCTGTTTATACCTCCCAGACTAGCAACATTAACCCATTCAAACTTCCTTTTCCTGTTAATATACCAATACAGACATAGCTAATCACTTCGTTGCATACATGTACAGAACCACAACAATGTTGCAATATTTTAAAATTCCATTCCCACTATCTTATATTTCCCCAAGAATAGACGGTATTATCTCCATGAAAACATGCTAGATGACACAGAAATAACTATTATTCAAACACCACCTCACCATGTGAATTAAATATCAACGATAATATTAAACTTAGGAACAATTCTACTATCATGTGTAAACACCATGTTAAAATAACAGCTCACCACATATTCATTTTCTCTTGTGGTATTATAAAAAATAATAAACCTAGGTAAAAGATAAAAATATTAATAGGTTCTCTTTATACTAATCCATGAGTTTCAACCTCATGAATATTGCATGGCGTAATAATATAAGTGATCACTTTAGAAACCTCATATTTAAATTTATACTCCTTTCCAGTGACCTGGTAAAACAAATTGATATCTGCTATCTACAAATAGAATAATATGATCATATATTTTCCGAAAGAGTATTATTAAGGAATAGTCTTTGAATTCGGTACTATATTGTGGATATTTTTGTATTTATAAACATCCTTCTAAATGATAAGTTTATTTATCAAATATGTTGAATGAGACATATATAAAATAGTTCTTTAAACCATTGATAATTTTTTTTCTACTTTTCTAATAGAGTCATATTGAATGATATCACAATCCAATTTTTTAAAAAAAAAAAATTCTCCTTTTATTTACTAATGCCTCATATTAACTAATGCTATTATCTAAGTGCTAATGTTGGAAGACAACTAGTTTACTAATTATTTTCTTTCTATTATGTCTCTCTTGTTTTAGTTTGTTCATGATTCGAACATCATATATTATTATTACTAGTATTATGCTTTGACCATTAAGTTAAGAAAGTTTAATTAATGAGAATAATTGGGATCAGATCAAATAAGTGGTACTTAAAAAACAGCTAATTTACAAATAAACAATATTTTCACATAATATATTTGAGATGATTTAATTCAGACAAGCAATAGCATAAATTAAAAAATTGTATTTTACCTATTGGTTCAAGACTGATGTTATGGTTTTTTAAGGGAAATAAACCTTTATGCTTTTATAGAAATATCCCACAAGAATATTAGGTCTAGCGTTTTCACTATAGTAGCATCCTAATTAATATACTTTATAAATATATTATTCATCATATAATACGTATTTTATTTTTTTTTTTTATTTTGTTCATAAAATTTTTTCATATTAATCATATTTTAATTCACCAATTCATCTCTTTATTATATACCCTATTATCATTCACCTACAATATTAATATTATCCATATTATATTATTTACTCTTGTATGTTTTACTCTTATAATAACCTCTATATACACTATATTTCAATTAAATTTATAAATCTTATTACCTTTTGGCTTATATTCATATTTTTATATTACTGTTAATACATAGCTCTTGTGTATATTAGATTTTAAATTTACTGATTATTATGGTCTTTTGGTATTAATATATTGTATTTGTACTATTATAGAGACACAAATCAACCAATTATTCTATACTCACATAAATGTATTATTCATGTATTTAAACATAAAATATACAGTTTATGTATTTCTTTAATATATATTCCAAGCAGTTGAATATAATGAAATAAACGAATATAATATATATGGAAAAATGTAAAATTACTTTAGTTTATTATAATAATAGTAGACTTTTACAAACGTTTAACGGGTGTTATTCACTGGAATAAAATATAAGTTTTACTAGTAGTAAACAAAATATTAGGTAAAGGATAACAAAATTTAAATGTTGAATATTCTTTAAAACATAATTTATATAGTATTAAATATATAGTTATTATTATAAAAATATTTAGGAATATAATAATTTCAAAAGGGCAAAATACTATAAATTAATATACTATATGATAAAAAATAGATATGTAGAAAGAAAAATAGTTATGATAATATTTTAATTCATACAAATATACTAATTATTTATATATTCTTATACTAAAACATATTATTTAGTATACATTTTATACCCCAAGTTAATCTATAATTCAAAGATTTTTAAAAAATAGTGTGTGATGGTCAAACTGGAGCATTGGCAACAAATCCTATCAAACTTTTGAAAGTTGTAAAAGCTGTTTTTAAACAATTTTGTTCCGTAATCTAATATTATTTATTTTTATAAACCAAAAAGAATAAACATAATAATGTCATATTTCTTTCTGATAGTTTTTTATCAATATAATGTGTTAGATATTTATAAAAGATGTAATTAGGACATTTCTTTGAACAACAGAATACCAATATATATTAATTGGAAGTATTTAATTTGGACAAGTATAGGACATCTCGATCGTACGTATATTTGTTACCTAGTATATGTGGATGTAACATGTTCCTCTCTCATAATTATATCAGGATTACCATATTAATATGTGTTATATAATTTTTTTTTTCACAAAATTCGCAGACACTAATCGACTAATAATTAAAAATAGGAAAATCTTGAACAACAATATCTTCACAGTGCATATACATGCTCCACTTTATTAAATGTCGAGGGTGTATTTCACCAGTTTGCATTCCTCAATCACCTCTTCGCATATATGCAATGGTTACTATTGAAAGTACTTTTTATCACTTCTTAAAAAAAAACAACACATTATTTCAAAACATTATGAATGCATATTGTAAGTTAAATAAGATCTTGTTTAAAAAATTGACTAGTTTGAAATTAAGAGGAATAAGTTATTCACTAACTGTTTGTGTTGTAGTTACTGCAGTATTTGTAGAGATTTTATGTTTATACAATTAGGAATCTATCGATTTATGAACCTTACAAATAAATATGTGTATCTCTTATTTTACATGTTTTTTCATTAGTAACAAAATCGAAAGTTTCGCGTTTTTTCTAGTTTATTTGTTTTTTTCTTGGAGAAATAATATTTCCAAATAAAATTTGAAAAATAAATTTGATAGAAAAGATAAAGATGATAAAACCAAGTTAACAATACTAAGAACAGCAATGAACACATACATATACACCCACACAAAACTGACACAGAGACACCCAACCACGTCACTATACACAATTCTGGAATCAACAAAACACAAGGATTACAATGGTATAACCATTTATTTTTCAAAAAATTTTCCACCAAAATACGATAATAGAAACTTTCTATGAAAAAAAGATGCAAAATGAACAGAAATATACCTATCCAAAACCTCTTGAACCAGTGACACTGCCCCTCCAGATTTCACATTTATGTTAAACTAGCTCTGTAGACACTATCAATAACTTTTGTGACATATCTTTTGGGACAACATGAATATGTTACATGTTTTAAAAAAAACATAGCGGTAGAATGCATTTTCTTTTTCTACGAATATAGGGTCGCATATATACAAAAACGTATTAGATAAAGTAAAAACAGCAATTCCTTTAACTTCATATGGGTAAACATATATAGAAAAAGCAAGAAGTCATGATACAGCTATTCGTATTACCATATATGGATACTATGTTATATTATCTACTAACTGGACAAAATGTACTATAGTCACGAAGATGGGTCGCACAAAGAATATCAACACAATATAATTCTATTTTAAACATACGTAACGTTGTTATTACAATGAAAGTGCTGGTGTTGGTACTCTGCTACGAATAATTTGAAACTAGAAAACAACATTGTAATGGTTATGACAGAAGATGTTGACGATATTGCACAAATGAAGTACAAAAAATCACACTCTATTGAATCCACTCTTCAGAATAAGTCAGGCTGAATTTTTATGTTCAGGAATACAATAGTTTTGCTGTTGATGAAACAGTTGTAAACAACTGCTGTGATGCACATTGGGATTATTTTTTCGAAAGTGATAAACTTTTCTGCCTTTTTTCATACACATACAAAGTTTACATACTATAATATACTCATTTGTTACTGTAACATTCATGTACACCGTACCGTGTTTTCTTTTCTGTTATCTTATGTTTATATATATATATCTTTATATTTTTCACTTTTCCATTTCCTTCTTCTTTAATATTTTTCTCTTTATATAACTTCAAAACATTCGGTGTTGACTTAACAATATAGTGTATTAAAGCTATTATTAACCACTGTCATATAAGGTGCATACTCTAAGTATCCCTTGCATACTTGTTATATTATTGAACCTCTATGTTATACCTTAGACTGTATTCTTAAAAATTATTTCAAAAATATCATATTTAATTCCCACCTCTTATATTTTTTACACATCTATTGTTAGTGTTATTATTAACTATATAATGTAATATATATATATATTTTTTTTGATTAAATTTATAAATATTATGATTTTTTAACATATATATTACTGTTAATATAAAGATACGGTGTATATTAAACCTAAAACTTATGGATTATTATGTTTATGTAATACTCATATTGTGTATCTTTTGTTATTATAAAGATCCGTATCAATCAATTTTTTTAAAACTATAAAATGTATATATCGTATCATTAGCAATAAAATATACTTTTTAAGAATTTCTTTATTCTATAAAACACACTTAGATAAAATTTTCCATATAAAAGAATATAAAATATATAGAAAAGTATAATATTATGTTAATATATTATAATAACATTTTCGTTTTACAATCGATAAGAGTTATTATTCAATTATAAAAAGTAAGAGTATAATTATTGAAAACAAAAATTAAATATTGAATAATAGAGAACATATATTAGGTTTATACTCAATTATATGGTTATTATTACATTATAATATATTTGGGAATATATTAAGGGGGGGAAATATTATCATTATTATACATTAATATATTGTGTTATATAATAAACATAGAAAAAAATAACTTTAATATTATATTACAACTAATGTGTATATATTTTGATAATAAATTTTTTAATACCATTATGAAATATATTTTACTTTAATCGTTTCATATCCCAAACTAAGCTTTAGTTAACAAATTAGGAGCAAGACACTTTTAAGAAAAATTTAGAATAGTGTCCTCAAAATTATAAAAAGTTTGAGAGTAATAAAGACTGACAGTAAACAGGTTTGTTGTTTCTTATAACTTTACTTCTTTCTATAAAACCAAATATATATTTATATATATATATATATAACAAACCGGTAATTTTTCGTAATAATTGGATAACAAAGTATTAAAAAAAGTAAAAATAACATTTCTTTAAATAATTGAATACCAACATATATATTAATTGGAAATATTTTATGTGGACAAGTATAGAACATCGTCATCCTGTGTATAATTGACTTCTTATATATATGTATGTATAATACTACCACCTCCTGGTTATATGGGTTTTTTTTTTACAAATATGTATAATAAAACTTTTGTTTTCATCATTTGAAATATTTTATTTAGATTGTTTGATGTATATTGGCAAGCTTTACAGCAATAAAGCCTAAATCTATATACTCTTCTATCCTTTTCACATTTTGTTTATTTTTCAACATATTCCACCACATTTCAGGATATCTTCCAATTTCAACTTTTGGAAACTAAAGGTCAATTCGATGTAAATACTACATTCACCTCCAGTTTCACCAAACTACTCCGGTGCTTCCCTCAATAAAAGTGTTCCATTCAACTTCTCAACCAAACTTTATGGGGGGTCATCAGCCAAAGTTTTGTCCTATCTGCTCTACTTCCTGAGATAACACTCTTTATTATGGGAAAATTCCCCTAAAATTTGCCGGTCAAAAATAGGCTCTTCCTAGGACTCCTGATGAAAAAATAAGAGTACCACTGTATTTTATAATCATTAATTACCCATAATATACTCTTATTTCCTCAGCAATACCTCATTTATACCTTTAAAACGGTGCATATAAAATATTTCTTCCAAACCCTAAAAATGTTTATCATACCCTAAGAAAGTATCCCATTATTTTTTTGTGTTTTCCATTTTTTAAAAACCAAACCCTAAATGCTTTTTCGTTCCCGTTTCTTAAAAGTAACTTTTTCTATTTTTTCCTAGGTTTTTTTATCTCCCCGATTCTATTGTATTTCTTTTCTTTTTTTTGTTGTTCTCCAATTAAAAAAGGCACCCGGGGAACCCCGAAATCTTACAAAAGAAAAAGAACAATAGGTTGATTATTTACTGTGGATCCTTGTTATTAAAACAATAGATTACACGAAAAAATATTTCGAGGAGTCTTTTTTAAGGTGATATTTTTTGGCGCCATGTTCTCGAAATAAACGAAAAATTTTTTTCGTTTACGAAGATTACCTCGAAGAAGGAAAAAAACAGGAGAGAAGAGGATAGAAAATTGCAAGGACTGAAATAAACATTTCTGAAGATAGAACTAGTACTATTAAAAACAAATGGAGGTATACAAATAAAAACACAAGGCTACACATACCCACATCAACATATACTATTTTAGAATAAACTCAATTCAAATACCACAATGATAGAAAAGCTGATTTTTTACAATTCTATTCCAACAAGATAGAACAAAAATAAATATACATGAGTGATACATGAACATGATTAGATTTATTCGTACCTCATGAACCAGTAGGACTAACCCAGCCATACTTCATTGGTATGTTAAACTAGTGAAATGGCATTGTCGATAAACTTTTCTATTTGCATTTATAGAACAACAAACATGTTACAATTTTTTTTTTTTTTTGAGAAGTCATTTTGATAAATTTTTTTTTTTTTTTGCAATAATAGGAAGGTTCCATATTCACAAGCTTGTGCTAAATGACAAAACTATAAAGCATATTCCTCATTTACCTCATAACAATAATTCACAATCAATAGTAATATACAACTTAGGAATGATATTTTGTGAGTAAAAAAAAACACATTCCTTAACAATTGAGTTAACTACAACCGTCCAATTAACAATGGATATTACAATACTAATATTACTTGCAGAATAAAATAGATTGTTTAATTGTTTTAAAACAAATATGAAACCTATAGCATGAAAGAAAGAATCAAGGAAAGTTCATTAATCGTAAATAAAGAATATTGTACAAGTTGAGAAAGATTTTTAGCAAAACTAAATTCGAGGTATTACGACAAACTAAGGAATAAAAACATAATAAAAGGCTTGATTTTATATAGTATACCACCAGATATCTTGAGAAATGAACAAGTCTGCTGTGACAAGACAAATACTAATAATCTATGTCATATGACCAAAGACTGAAAATATGGTGAAGAGCCCTTAAATGTAATATATTTTACCACCCATTCAATATATGTTTTATTGTATGCTATGCTGTGCTTTTATTTTTATAATGTTTGTATTATATTTATTATTATTTTCATTCAACTCTCTTGCTCTTGCAGTGTTTTTTCGTGCACATCTCTTTAAGTCAATTATTTTATTTTAATCAAAAAAGAGACACTTCAAAATGAATATAAGAATTTAACCGTATATGTCTTCAACTTCATTTAAATTAAATATAGTAATAGAGAAAAAAAGGAACAGAAAATCCATGCAATTACATCTTTAACTGAGATATCAGATGTGTAGAAATATGTAACAATTTCTTTCGAATTCTTTAGACATTTCATACCTGTGTTTGCCTAGTTCTATTAAATGCAAGCTTTTCTGTATATCTTGTCCATTACTATTCTAACATAGGTCAGTTGAAAGTAGTTAAAACATTTTAGGCACCACTATACACACCCATACTCTGTTTTTAATTTTTTTTATAAACAGTACTGATCTACGAATCAAATTGAAGTAATTATACTTGTAAACTATATCAGGTGAAATGTTACCGTTACATTTACCAATACGCTAATGTTTTATTCTTTGTTATATCTTATTTTCTTTGTTAATGACAGATAACACTTAATAGATCTCCAAATAAAATATCAAATATTGATCTGTTATGAATGTAGAACTTAACTTGTAAATTGCTTACAAAATAGTAGAAGCAAACCAACATTAGATATAATATACATCAGCAAAAAAAAATATGAAATATTTCATGGCATTATTCATTGTAAATACCAACCACAATAAAATATTTAATAGAGGTAAATATTCACAAACGCAAAACTACCCAAAATATGAATTAAGTAACATATATTAAGAAATGAACTGGTGAAAAGGAATCTTTTTTTTTCTTGATGGAAAGGGATGATGTAAAGGAAAATAATACTTCTCTTTTACACTAAATAACTTGCCTCTGACACTTATTGTTTACATGGCTGCCAATGTTCACTATTAATAATAATTGTGAGATAACACTCCTAAAAATCTATATGAATTTCATCAATTATCAGTATAGTAAAACTAAAACTAATAAGCAATATCTATAATAAAAAAAATGCTTTATTTTTAAAAAACAATTATAATAGAAATATAAACCCCATACTTTCAGAGAATATATTCGTGCTCATTAGAATGCTTAAAAAACAAATTTTTGATTTTGAGAAGTTGACTATTTTGCATATTCAACAACCTTTGTTGAGACCATTCAAATAGTAAGCAAAAATTGGAAAACATCTCCTCACTGTCTTTATATATCCAACTTTGGTTGAAGTCTAGAAAACATTTTACCAGGTTGATTCCCTCAATTACTTGTTTACTTATATTCAGTGGGTACTATTTCAAATGTATTTTTAACACTGTCCGAAATTATCCCAAAAAGCAATGAACATAGATTTTAATTTTAAGAACAAAAGAGGTTATGGCTTTTCAGTTATGCTCTTATGTTACATATTATGTCCTAAAATATTCAACATTTACACTCTTTCTTAACCTATTTTGTATAACTGTGAATCACTTCACACTGCTTGTACTTTATTTCTTTCTCTTCTCCTTGTATTTTTTTGTGAAATGAAATAAGAAAAAAAGCCAGAGAAAAAAAGGAAAAAAATTTGCAAGGTCTGAAATAAACTTTTGTAAAAAGATAACCAGTACTACCAAAAACAAATGGAGGTTAACAAATAAAAACACAAGGCTACACATACACCAATCAACGTATACCATATTAGAATCTACTCAATTCAAATATCACAGTGCTACAAAAGCCAACTTTTAAAACAGTTCTTCCAACAAGGTGAAACTAAAATAAATATATATATATAAGAAAAGTGATATATGAACATGATTAGATTTATTCGTACCTCATGAACCAGTAGGACTAACCCAGCCATACTTCATAGGTATGTTAAACTAGTAAAATGACATTGTAAATATGCTATTCTATTTACATTTATAAACCAACAAACATGTTACAATTTTTTTGAAATCATTTTAGTAAAATATATATATATGTTTTTTTTTTTGCAATAATAGGAAGGTTCCATATTCACAAGCTAGTGCTAGTTGACAAAGATATAATTATTGTTCCAAAGGTTTCCCATAATAATCATTGGTAATCAACAGTAACATACAGATTGGTAGTAGTATTCAGTGTGAAAAAAACAACATACCTTAAAAATTCAATCAATTGCAAGTAGCCATTAAACACTGGGTACTAAAAATCTACATTTACTGGCAGACTAAAAGAAATTGTTTATTTGTCTTTTCATAAGACCCACTGCTACGAGATGAATAAAAGAATCGTGCCTATTTCACTTCATCATAAGTAAAGAATTCTGCCTAACTAACAAAAGTTTTTAGTGAAACTAGATTCGAGATATTATGACAAACTAAGGAATAAAAAAGACATTAAAGACTTAATTTTTTATACTATTTTTAATTCGATCTTGAGAAAAGAACAACTCTACTGTGACATATCCAGTACTAATAATATATGCCATATTACCAAAACTTTTTAAAGATGATGAAGAGCCCTTAATTGTAACATATTTTACCACCCATTCAATATATGAGTTATTGTATGATATGTTATGAGTGGACCGCTTTGCTTTTACTATTATAATATTTGTGTTATATTTAATTTTACTTTCTTTTCTAATAGATTGGTTTGATATTGGGATCCTGAATTATTTTTATTTTGGTCTGTTACTGTTAATTTACCTTTTTATGCAAGTTCCTTTTAGTGAATTACGTTATTCTGATCAACAAGAGTCCTTCAAACACCAGAGGTAGGACATGTAATGTAAAAAAATTTTTTTAATAATACTTAGTCTTTTATTTCTTCAAATCTTTTTAAATAATATATAGTAGTAGAGGTCAACATGAAAAAGAAATTCATTCAATTGCATCTTTAACCGAGATATCGGATGTGTAGAAATATGTTGCAATTTCACGGAACTTTTATTAAAATTCCATACTGTTGTTTAAGTACGGTTTTTACAGTCATGCTTTCCTATGTATAGTCTCTACTAATATTCTAACCTATGCTATTTGGAGATGGTTAAAATATTACCACACCACTATAGACACCCATACTTTACTTCTACTTTTTTTTTACACAAACTTTTAGTGGAATACCTTAGTTAAACAAACTTACTGGTAAGTTATCTCAGGTAAATTTTTACTCTTAAGTGCACCAATAGGCTTGATATCTACCACTTTTCTTATCTTATTCTTCTTGTAGATGAAAAATAACATTTAGCATCTCTCCAAATATAACAGTAAAAAGTGTTCTGCTTTTTAATATAAAATATCACTTGTCAAGTAGTTATGAAATATCAGAACAAACCAATATGAGATAACCTTATATACACCAGCAGAAAAATACAAAAATTTTCATCGTACAGTCGATTGTTAATAACAACCACAATAAAATAATTCATAGATGTAAATATGCACCAAGTGAAAAGTTAGTCAGAAGGAACACCAAAATTTCTTTAAAAATGAACTATGCATGAAGAGATGATTTATTCCATAAGAAAAAGTTTCTAACAAAAAATAATGTTCGATACTTTTTACAATAAATAACTTGCCTCTGACATTTATTGTTTACATGGTTGACAATGTCCACTAATAATAATAATAATTGTAGGTATAGTACTTCTCCTTAAAAAACTATGATATTAAATCCATCAATTATCTGTATAGAAAAACTAAAACCAATAAGCAATATCTATAACCAGAAAATTGTTTTATATTTTACGATCAACTATGATAGAAATATTAACTGAATATTTTCAGAGAATATCCTTGTTTTCATAAGATTTCATAGATAACAACTTTCGATTCTGAGAATATGAATGTTTTGCATATTCAACAAAATTTGCAAGGATCAATCGACTAATAAATAAATAAAAAAAGGAACGTCTTGAACAAAAATATCTTCACATTGCCACTATATATCCATTTTATTAAATGACTTGAAAACTTTTCACCAGCTTGAATCCTTTAATCATTGGCTTATATATAAATATATATGGTGGATACCATTTAGATTATTTTTAACACTCTGGAACACATCGACATATCATTTCGAAGAACTCTGACCATAAATTTTTATTTTAGAAACAAAATAGAATATAATTTTTTAAGGTGCATTTTCCTGTCCAATAACACAACTAACTTGCTATTGGTGAAACAGCTGAGGACAACTGTCATGTTATATATTGAGATTATTTCTTCGAAAGAGATATATTTTCTGCCTTCTCCCATACGCAAACCTAATTATATAAAATAAAAAACCTAGTTTTACTGCATTATATATGTATACCGTACGACGCAAGACCTAATAAAAAAATTAAAAAAATAAAAAAAATTAAAAAAAAACACTGCAAAAAAACCGGATTTTCCTTTTCCCCACGTCTGCTCGTCCATTTTTCTACACCCAATGCACGAACAGCATTTTACTCGGCATTTTTTTCCAACGTTCGCTCATCTATATAGTGTATTTGAAGCAAAATCAACGACTGCCATATAGGGTGCATAAAATAATTTAGATTATCGATTACTTCATGTTCCTTATATATGTTTGGAAATGAGTGTCGAATCCTATAGATAATAATAATTTGCCACCGTATTTATTTCAGGGGGTAAATAATAGTTTACCACATTAACCTAATAGGAAATTAATAATATTCTATTTGGATAACAAGGGGTAAATTATTTTACTAATCATAATTTTACTATGAGATACTTTTGCTGGAAGATCTATCATCAAGGGGTAATCTATTGTTAAAATCTTATTGATTTATTCTATATTATTCTAGAATCTTTTATTCCAGCACTAAGAATTCTATAGTATGTATTATGTTTTTTTATATATTAAAAATATATATTTTATATATCTTTAATATTGTCTTATATTTTAATGATATTATATATATATATATTATTTTATAATATTTTTAGAAATGTATATTATCTTAATATATTTTAGTTATTATTTATATATGTTTTAGGCGTATTATATAACATTATGAATAGTAAATATATAATACATATATTGCTACAAATTTATTAAACTTTTACTACCTTTGCCTAAAACTTTTAATTAGATCGGACTTCTTCTATAGTTAGTGATAACTGTTGATAAAAAATTAGATAAAGTATTACTCTACCATTTCCCCGCATCCATCAAATAAGTATATTATGTTCTTTTATATAAGTATGCAGTTCCAATTTTAATGTACTACTGAAAGAAATAATAAGAAAATTTTATATATACATTCTCTATATCTCATGCACCTTTGTATCACTTCTCACCCTTACCAGTCAGAAAAATTGCATTACCCTTTATCATTCTTTCTCTTATATTCCTTCTTTTTCTTATACATTATCTTTAGAATAATTAATCTGAACCAAATATGCTAATGGGACATCTTATATAATATCAGACTTTTAATTATAATAATACGTTATTTGTCATACGATAGTGCATTTGTAAATGGCAAAAGTTATCTAAATTTTTAAACAATGAAATGCCAAACAAAAAAAAGCTTTTTCCTTCTATAGAATATCTCACTTGTAACATAAAAAATATGACAAAACACCCAACACCAGGTATACATCCCAATAGATAATTCAAACATTTCCTCACATCCTTAGTCTTCAAATACCAGTAACCTCACTATCACTGCAATAAATCAAAGTTCCCAGCAATCAAAATTAGATAAGAATTTCTTGTTCTATATCAAGGTTTTAAATCAAGCAATTTTTTTTAAGAATTATCAAGGAATCAGTATTATTTGGTTTATTAATTTCCTTTTTTCTTATCAAAGCACATAAGAGAAGATTAAAAACATATTATTAAATCGTAAGTGTGTATATCCAACAGAGTTCATTAGTAGTAGCACATAACAACTATCTTTCTTTAGAAAAATAAATTATATAATAAGAGCATTTACCTTATAAAAAACAATGAAAAAAAGGGTAACAATATGGGTGTGTGTCATATTTTAGAATAATGGTAAAAGAGTTCGTTTTCACAAATACATTTTTCAATCCTCATAGATTAGATGCAATAAGTCCCCTCCTGGGTTAATTAATTTCTTTTAATATAGAAAGATTAATTTTTGTTCTACCCGATATTTCAATTACGAGTAACTCATATTCTATTTTTCTATTTCATTTCCCCAAGATAAGGAATACACCACGTTCATTATTTATTATGCGAGAGACCTCACAAAGATTAGATTAGATTATGTCATCTCAAATCTCAAAATATTTTGGTCTTTAATATAGCAAGTTGTCTTACCCAAGGAGCATATATACTCATGAAATTCTTTACAAATCCCTTGTGCATTTTTACATTTCTCTTTATAAAGAATAGTTTGATACTTGATCGATAATTAATCTTATAATGTTTGCCCCTCTTCCTCGTGATTTGATAGTGTAATATCACTCACCTAGAATACAGTGTAACATGGTTATATCAGTCGTTCTGAATTGGGTGTTCACAATAAACAAGGTACCACTTTAAATAAATCTGCAATATGTAGCCAATTGTATTAAAATGAATTCATTGTATTTGATAGTTTGATAAAAATTAGGGATATCTCTTTTGCTATCATATAAAAACTAAAATATTAATGAAGAAGCAAAAAGCACATATCTTTGAATAACAGATTATAGATTCGTGTTACCTTTAGATAACTAATCTGGAGAGATAGGGAATACCTCAAACTAATATAGTCTAGTGTCTATTGCATAAAGAATATATCATTTAACAACTTAGAGTTCTGTAAATATCTTTCATCTTTATTTCTTATTCTTGCATAGTCATTCACTGCTTTATCTTATTTATTAATCTATCAACTACACCTCTTTTCTATAGAGGAAAGACAAACTTCACAAACCACTAACAATCCTCGAAACACTCAATAATAAAATTTTCAAAACAAATCCCGAGGAAAAAAACCGGAGAAGTGAAAAATACAAACTCTAAACAATGGAAACAGATTATATTGTTATTGTACATCTTTCGAGAAAAAAAAATATTTTATCTTAAAGAGAAAAGAGAAAGAAAACAAGAACAATACTGCTATACTTAAACAACGATATACCTTTAAAACAAACATATATATCTCAAACTATATCAATATCTACCTTTTTACATTCAGCACGACTTAGATATCACAATGGTATAATAACTTAAACTTCCAGACTCTGTTTTCCCAACATGATACAAAGACAAGTCGAAATAAAAAAAAAAGTAATTAAAAACATGAACATGAGTAAATCTGTTTATACCTCCCAGACTAGCAACATTAACCCATTCAAACTTCATATTCCTGTTAATATACCAATACAGACATAGCTAATCACTTCGTTGCATACATGTACAGAACCACACCAATGTTACAGTATTTTAAAATTCCATTCCCACTATCATATATTTCCCCAAGAATAGATGGTATTATCTCCATGAAAACATGCTAGATGACACAGATATAACTATTATTCAAACACCACCCCACTATATGAGTTCAATATCAACGATAACATCAAACTTAGGAACAATTCTACTATCATGTGATAACACCATGTTAAAATAACAGCTCACCACATATTCACTTTCTCTTGTGGTATTATAGAAAATAATAAACCTGGGTAAAAGATAAAAATATTAATAGGTTCTCTTTATACTAATCCATGAGTTTAAACCTCATGAATATTGCATGGCGTAAGAATATAAGTAATCACTTTAGAAACCTCATATTTAAATTTATACTCCTTTCCAGTGACCTGGTAAAACAAATTGATATCTGCTATCTACAAATAGAATAATATGATCATATATTTTCCGAAAGAGTATTATTAAGGAATAGTCTTCGAATTCGGTACTATATTGTGATTATTGTTGTATTTATAGACATCCTTCTAAATGATAAGTTTATTTATCAAATATGTTGAATGAGACATATATAAAATAGTTCATTAAACCATTGATATTTTTTTTTCTACTTTTCTAATAGAGTCATATTGAATGATATCACAATCCAATTTTTTAAAAAAAAAAAAATTCTCATTTTATTTACTAATGCCTCATATTAACTAATGCTATTATCTAAGTGCTAATGTTGGAAGACAACTAGTTTACTAATTATTTTTTTTCTATTATATCTCTCTTGTTTTAGTTTGTTCATGATTCGAACATCATATATTATTATTACTAGTATTATGCTTTGACCATTAAGTTAAGAAAGTTTAATTAATGAGAATAGTTGGGATCAGATCAAATAAGTGGTACTTAAAAAAACAGCTAATTTACAAATAAACAATATTTTCATATAATATATTTGAGACAATTTAATTCAGAAAAGCAATAGCATAAATTAAAAAATTGTATTTTACCTATTGGTTCAAGACTGATGTTATGGTTTTTTAAGGGTAATAAACCTTTATGCTTTTATAGAAATATATCACAAGAATATCATGGCTAGCGTTTTCACTACAGTAGCATCCTAATTAATATACTTTATAAATATATTATTCATTATATAATTCGTATTTTATTTTTATTTATTTTGTTCATAAATTTTTTCATATTTATCATATTTTAATTCACCAATTCATCTCTTTATTATATACCCTATTATCATTCACCTACAATATTAATATTATCCATATTATATTATATACTCTTGTATGTTTTACTCTTATAATAACCTCTATATACACTATATTTCAATTGATTTTATAAATTCTATTAACATTTTAACATATATTTATATATTTATATATTTATTTTACTGTTAATGCATAGATATTGTGTATATATGATTTAAAATATATTAATTATTATGTTTATTTGATATTCATATATTGTATTTTTATTATTATAGAGAGACAAACCAACCAATTATTATATAATCATATAAATGTAATATTCAAGTATTTAGATATAAAATATACAGTTTATGTACTTCTTTAATATATATTCCAAGCAGTTGAATATAATGAAATAAACGAATATAATATATATGGAAAAATGTAAAATTACTTTAGTTTATTATAATAATAGTAGACTTTTACAAACGATTAACGGGTATTATTCACTGGAATAAAATATAAGTTTTACTAGTAGTAAACAAAATATTAGGTAAAGGATAACAATATTTAAATGTTGAAAATTCTTTAAAACATAATTTATATAGTATTAAATATATGGTTATTATTATTATAAAATTATTTTGGAATATATTAATAACAAAAGGGTGTGACACTATAAATTAATATAGTAAATGATAAAATACATATAGGTAGAGAGAAAAACAGTTTTGATAATATTTCACTTAATATAAATATACTAATTATCTGTACTTTGTTATTATAATAAAATTTGATATTTATTACACATTTCACCCCAAATTCATCTCTAATCCAAAGATATGTAACAACAGTTTGTGAGGGTGATGAAAATGGAACACTAGCTTTATATTTTAGAAACATTTGAAAGTTGTAAAAGCTGATTTTAAACAAATTTATTCCCTCCTCTTACATTACTTATCTCTATAAAGCCAAAAAAAATTAACATAGTGAAGTCATATTTCTTTGTGATATTTTGTTGTCAGTATAATGAGTTGGGAAATTATAAAAGATGCAATGGGGACATTTCTTTGAACAACTGAATACCAATATATATTAATTGGAAATATTTAATTTGGACAAGTATAGGGCATCTCGATCATATGTATATTTGATACCTAGTATATGTGGATGTAACATGTTCCTTTCTCATAATTATATCAGCATTGCCATGTTAATATGTGTTATATAATATTTTTTTTTTCCACAAAATTCGCAGACACTAATCGATTAATAATTAAAAATAGAAATGTCTTGAACAAAAATATCTTCACGGTGCATGCTCCACTTTATTAAATGTCGAGGGTGTATTTCACCAGTTTGCATTTCTCAATCACCTCTTCGCATATATGCAATGGTTACAATTGAAAGTACTTTTTACCACTTCTTAAAAAAACAACAAATTTTTTCAAAACACTATGAATACAAACTGTTATCCCAACAAAAAAAAGGAGGCTAGGGTTATTTAAGTATAGTAGTATCATGCCCTAATATATTCAACTTCCACATTATTTTTTTTCTCTATCTTTATTACTGTAAACCATCTGTAAGTGCTTGTACCCTAACCTTTTTCTCTTCTCTAATTGATTTTCCCACAAGAAAACCACGAAAACCCTAGCGATTCTAAAATGAGCTCAAAAAAAAACAGGTTTTTCGAAAATGAGCTCAAAAATTCCTCGAGAAATTTCCAAATCCAGCACCTACACTGTCCCAAAGAGGAAATAGGAACAATAGTTTCTAAAATGAGCTCAAAACTTTTCTAAAATGAGCTCAAAAAAATCCTTTTACTATGGCGAGCTTTTCCCAAATCGCGTCAACTTAATTATGGAAATTTTCCAAAATCAAGGAAAGACATAAAGGTGCAGCTCCTTCTAAAATTAGATTGAAATGTTTAACCAAGTTTTTCAGTTACAAGATTGCTTTTGAGGACGGCAAGAGTAAAAACCACTTTTAGGTATTAAATGAAGTGTATTTCCTTCTTTTCTTCAGGTTTTCCTAAAAGAGCACTAATAAATATTAATGATATGACTGTCTTTAGTCTAATATCGATAATGAATAATAATGATAATTTTGGTTAATTGTAAATATTATTAAACTAGGGAACAAATATATAGGTATAATTGACTAAACTATATATGATTTCAAATAATAAAAAGAAAGTACCTTTCTTTATAAATATTTTTGGTGTATATATTACATTGACTTTTAATAAAAATCGACTTTTTCTTGGGAAAGGAATTTTGAAAATATCTAAAGTCGTTGAAATCTTCTGTTTATGCTACAATATCTTTCAAAATTTGTGGATATGGTGCTCCCAGAAAGAAGATTATAAGATTAAAGTTTAAAGCAAAAAAAAAAAAAAAAAAAAAAGCCGGAAGTTGTTATTTACAAAAATATTAAAATTGCGGCAAAAATAGAATTGAATAGTGGGATATTAATCTTCCCACCCTTGCCTTCGTAGTATGGAAGAGAAACATTGAATGTAGTCGTACTTTTAACAGAAGCACCTGTGGTTTTAGAAGATTGTTGTGACACAGTAGCGTCTGTATTATTTCCTGTTGTCAATGAACCATGTGACTGCGAAATACTATAGGAACCAGTAGTTGAATAATATGAGTCCCCAGGTTGGTGATTACCGGATACCTGCGTTTCACCATTTCTGGACATTGTCACTGTATTATTAGCACGAGATAATATAGGGATATTATTTTCTTGAGTGTTTACTTCTGGTAAACTTGTGATGGGGGAATGTGATGTAGAATATACTGTATTAGAGACAAATGTTGTTGTTGAAGCAACGCTATTAATGTGTACTAGGGAGGTATATTGTGATGTGGTTACATTACTTGAGTTACTATAAACCAAGCTTAAAGTATCGGAAAACGTCGGAGCTGAATTTGGAGTTTCAAGTGCAATAACAGTTATTTGCGAGGTCTCGCCATTTGGACAGACAGTTTTTGTAATATTGGTAGTCGTCGTACTAAATGCAGTAAGTGTACCAACAATATATGATGTACTTTCAGCACCATATCTTGTCTCTGAGGCTTTAGAAGTATATGGTGGGGTCTCTACAATAACAACAACTTCTGGAGTGGTAACCCCATTGCTACCTGTAACAGCAGTGGTGTAAGTAGAGGTGGCTGGAACAGATCCTGAGGTAGTGGTAGTGGTGTATAAAGTAGAAGGAGGTGGGGTCTCTACAACAACAACAACTTCTGGAGTGGTAACCCCATTGCTACCTGTAACAGCAGTGGTGTAAGTAGAGGTGGCTGGAACAGATCCTGAGGTAGTGGTAGTGGTGTACAAAGTAGAAGGAGGTGGGGTCTCTACAACAACAACAACTTCTGGAGTGGTAACCCCATTGCTACCTGTAACAGCAGTGGTGTAAGTAGAGGTGGCTGGAACAGATCCTGAGGTAGTGGTAGTGGTGTACAAAGTAGAAGGAGGTGGGGTCTCTACAACAACAACAACTTCTGGAGTGGTAACCCCATTGCTACCTGTAACAGCAGTGGTGTAAGTAGAGGTGGCTGGAACAGATCCTGAGGTAGTGGTAGTGGTGTACAAAGTAGAAGGAGGTGGGGTCTCTACAACAACAACAACTTCTGGAGTGGTAACCCCATTGCTACCTGTAACAGCAGTGGTGTAAGTAGAGGTGGCTGGAACAGATCCTGAGGTAGTGGTAGTGGTGTACAAAGTAGAAGGAGGTGGGGTCTCTACAACAACAACAACTTCTGGAGTGGTAACCCCATTGCTACCTGTAACAGCAGTGGTGTAAGTAGAGGTGGCTGGAACAGATCCTAAGGTAGTGGTAGTGGTGTATAAAGTAGAAGGAGGTGGGGTCTCTACAACAACAACAACTTCTGGAGTGGAGGCCTTATCGCTACCTGTAACAACAGTGGTGTAAGTAGAGGTGACTGGAACAGATCCTAAGGTAGTGGTAGTGGTGTATAAAGTAGAAGGAGGTGGGGTCTCTACAACAACAACAACTTCTGGAGTGGAGGCCTTATCGCTACCTGTAACAACAGTGGTGTAAGTAGAGGTGACTGGAACAGATCCTAAGGTAGTGGTAGTGGTGTATAAAGTAGATATCGAAGATGTTGATAATGGTTCATCAACAACATAAATAATCTTGACATCTTCATTATCATCGTTTATCCATGATGATGTTGTAATAGTAGAGACAGTAGTTGGTGCGGTCAAACTTGGAAGAAAAGATCTAGTAGATGTCGAATATTCGGTTTTAAAAACGGTTGTAAATTCATGATCTACGGTGACCGTTGAGCATTGAAAACCTGAATTATCTGGGAAAGAATATAAATTTTCACCGATTTCTGTATCAACTGTACCATCAGGTTGAGTCATCACTAGATCCAAGACACATCTTTGCATGTAGTTAACATAGACAACCTTAAATGGATAATAGTAACCCTCTTGCATATACATTTCATGAGTAGCTGCTACTAAACCTACAGCCGCACAACCTATATTGGAGATGATGTACTGATCAGCAGTGAAATCTTTATTTTGAGCACAACAATCAAATGCAGCACCGGCACCCATGTATACAACGGCGAAATCATCTACTTCCAGAGATAGAGTGTAAAGACCAGTCTGTGGGGCACGGTAATAACCAGTTATTGCCATTACAAAATTGGTAATTGGGACACCTTCAAATCCATACGGATGATTAACGGCAGGCCAACCTGAATCCCATGAGATATTTTTGATACCAGTTACTTCACCTTCATATTTATTTTGGAGGTAACCACCTAAAAGGAAAGATTCTTTTTGGAAGCTTGTAGTATCTTCTAATGGATAATCGTAAAACTTAACGGTAGCACCAGGCTCACCATCTGTTGGTAGTTTACATCCTTTGGGTGCAACACCAGCCAAAGAAATATTGATAAATGTACCAAAAATTAATAGAAATGAGAGAATTTTTTTCCTAATTGGAAGAATTGTATTATTTCTTGAATACATTGCGGAACAAATATATTTTTTTCCTACTTGGATTGAGACAGTCAAATAGTTTGTGATTTGTTTATTCTAATCTGTTCTTGTTTTTTTTGTGACATATTAATTGGGCTAAACTAAGAAGAGTAAAATGTCATTTGAAAGGAAGGGTAAATGCAACAATTCAATTAAATATATCTTGCTTTTATACGTTTAGAAATAGAGTAGTTTTTCTTTTACTTTAAAAAGAGAAGAAAAAACTGGCTGATAAAATATTTATCATAAAGTCAAATATTAATTGAATAGGGAGTTCAAAAAGTATAATTATTTTTTTAGTTATAATCATCAAACAAAAAAAAATGTAATGGACCAAATATTAGATAATAATACTAATTGAAATGAATGCATATTCAGAGGGGTTTGGTCAAACACCTACGTCAATAAACATAGTCATAAATTCAATTTACCCCGTCTTAGGCAAGTTGTCACCTTCTCTTCCCCTCTCTCTCTTTTTTTTTCTTTTTTTTTTGCTACTTAATTGAAGATAATTGGAAACTTTTAACCTTACTAATTCGAGTTTATCATCTACTTTGAAGAGAAGATGATTCTCCTCTTTTGAGGAAGCAGGTGAAGGAATGAAAATAAAAAAAAAAAAAAAGAGTCAAATTGTCTGGGACCTTTCTTGATCAGCACAAATTTTTTAGAAAGGTAGGGATCTGAAGATTAAAAAAATGAAAAAACAAAAGAAAAGCAAAACAGAAAGGTTATGAAATTTCTCGAAGAATCGGAGAAAAGAAGAAAAAAGAAAAGGGGGACAATCGCGTAAGAATTTCCCAATGTGGAAATTGGTCCCTCCCAGGCACGAATCTTCGAGGTTATTGTAAATTATTATTACTATTACTATTTTCTTCAATTAGTAAACAGGAGTTTTGCTCACTTTCCTTCAGGTGAGGGGTAGAAGAAGGTGATGAGGCTGAAAGGAACGTTTCATTTCATGTAATGTAACAATAAAGGAAGGAAAAAGAAAGAAACATACAGGGGAGTTTATTAAAAATAAAAACGTAAATTATCTGCTCTGTTGTCATCAATAGAACAATATGGTAAAATAATAGAAAAAATTAAATTAGGTGTGACAAACAATATTATCTGTGAAGAGAAGGTAACCGAAAGGGTTATAAGCAAGTGGGATGGTTATTTTTTTATTTTAACGAATAATAGTTTTTTTATTTATTTTTTGTTTTTAAGTAATAATTTATTTAAAGATAATATTATAGTACACACACACTTCAAAGAGAATAGTTGTAGTTACAACAAAAGAATGTTTATCCTATATTGTACTATTATATTATTTGAAAAGCAAGGTGCAAAGGTGTTTTCTTGGGTGTAAAGGTACCTTTATTTGGATGATAAATAATAATTAACCATTTTAGTATAGTTCAACTCTTAGTACAAGTTAGACTTAAACAAATAAAGATAGTAAAACGGTAGTATCCATATTTTTTTTGTTTCTCTTTTTGAACCCGATATTATCAAGAACTCAGAAGATGGTGTTTTTTTTTTTGTTTGTTTGTTCTTCTGCTTTTTTTCTTATGTTAAACTCCGGTATTTAGAACGACAGTAGAGGGCACGTGCTCAAAGGCAGTGTGTGTGATGTAGTTGTTTGTTTTTTCTTTTATCTTTACATAGTTTAAGGTTGGGTTAATCTTTTAAAGATGTTTTAAACAGACCCATTACCATATTTGAAAGTCTCGTTTGTTTTGCCCTGTTACCTTTCGGTTCAAATTTTTAGTATCCACTAAACTGTTCACTCAGTACTAAACTGTAAGGTAAGTGATTTTAAAAGAAACAAAAAAAAAACAGAATAAAAAAAATTAAATAAAAATTGATCTGGCTACATTGAGTTAATACTGTTTTCCCAGACCATAAGAAGAACTTAGGGTTGTAAATTACAAAATAAAAAAATGTTTGTTTTTTTTTTTCCTTTACATGTTTTGTGATAAAACATTTCTTAAGATAAAATAACGATTTATTTAAAGTCAATCGATGTTTACTTTGGTTTACTGGAAGTGTTTTTATTTTATAGTGGGTATAATAATTAACATAAATGGACATAGAGATTAATTTATACTAATTAGAGAAACCTGACAGTATTGACTAATTTAGTAGCAATTTTCAAAAATTATAATAACATCTTCTTGAATCATAGTCTAATGAATCTTTTTGTCCCTTGAGGTTAACATATAAAATGAATATTTCTCAACTAATAAAAGAAAATCAGGAAATGCATTTTTGAAAGTAACTGTCATTGTGAGTTGCCTTATTTTTAAGTTCATATATTCATTTATTTTATACACTAAAATATTTTTAAGAACAATTTTTTAGCTAATAAATTGCCTTGAAGAAAAAAAAAACAAATAAATACTTTTTTAAAGAATAATTTATGATTGTTTTTAATATGAATCTTCACTCTCGTTAATTCTCTTTTGTTATTTCTGTCAAATAGTAAATCTTTTGAAATTTTGAAAATTTTCACAAATGATAAACTCAACAAAAAAAAAACTTGAACCACCTAGAGGTAAACAAACATTATATAGAGGAATGTTTCTTTCAAATACCACTAATATTAAAGGAAAGAGAACAAACAAACAAAAAAAAAAATTCTTCAAAAAATTTGATACTTCAATGAATAAATATATTGATTAATTCAAAAAATATCTCTCAATATTTGTTAAATGAATGAAATGTGAAATAGTGACAAATATTACGATATATTTTTGCAATAAATATACACTCACAAGATAACATTTGTTATATTGTAAAAAAAATGTTTTTATTGTAACAGTTCCAAAAAATATTTAACATCGGCTTATTTTTGAATTGTACAGTTACTCATTATCTTTAATGATACATCTTTTAAAATGTTGTCTTTAATAGAATAATACTTGTTTTAATGGTTTTAGCACATAATATATAAATATTTAGAGTATTTTAAAATGTTAATATTTAAAGAATGAAAAAAAAGAAATCTAAAAAATCTAAACACACAGGTATATAACCCCACATTTATAATTAACTAAATTTTTTATAGTCACACTTTATTTTCTTTGAACAAATATCTTTACAGAGTTCTTCCCCTTTTCATAATACTTCAGCTATAAAATTTATGTAATAAAAAGTTGTATATTAATAAAAAATCGCACAAAAAACCAAACACACAATGATTACTTCTAATTCCATGTTCATCATCAACTATTTTTACTGATACAAATACAATCATCCTTTTGTTTTTTTTTTCTAGTTTTTCTGGCATTGATTTTTCTTAGTAATTTAATTCTTACACCAAAATTATCCAGAAAAAACTCTTATTAATCTTCAGTTCTCATTCCCCAGTAGAGTGTCTACAGAACATAATTTATTCTCCTACAATTGTTAATTCAGGTGTCTTGTCATAGACTATTTAAGCCGATTTTTTAAAACAAGAATAAATATATATACATAATTTCTTGTTTCTTTTTTAAGAGTAGGTACGTTTACTTTTTATCAAGTAGTTCCTTTGCTTATGACTGTTGGAACAATCTGCTGGAATTTTTCCAATTTAGGAGATTACTGTGCTAGTTGTTTATTTATTATGCTAGAACTGTTCCCTATATTGGAAATATATTTTTCTTATGGAGAAAATCTTATCTTCCAGAATTTATTTTATATATAAAGAAGGAATAGATAGATTTGACCATATATATATAGGTTTATATAATGTATAGTTATCATACATAGAATAAACCGAAGAAGTCTTCATATAAAAACATAACCATAATATTATTATCAAGAATTAACAGATCTACTCTTCACTATGTCTAACATCACTAAAAATATGGAAAATCTATCTCTTTCCTCTCACAATCAAATTGGTGACAACAATTATATTCTACAAAGAATAAAACAACAGTTTTTTTTTATTCTTGCATTTACCACTGCACATATCTTATTCATTCTTTTAGTAGGAGAGGAGGAGGAAGTTGAATTAGTTATAGTTCACAGGACTATTTTACCAATGGATATTTGAGAAAGATTAAATTGAAATATATATAAATGTATATATTGAAAACCATTATTACTAAACAACCAAATATAGGAGTATCAAAATAATACAGTATTTATTGGCTATAACTGGAATGACATAAAAGGAATGATTAATTTTTTTTTTTGCACCAAAGAGTTTAATGAAACTTATGTTAACTTTAAAATGAAACGTGTAGTATCAAAAAGAAATTTGAGTGACGTTTCCAAATCACTATTTTTTATTCTTGAAAATTGCATATACTGTAGGGAAAAGTAGCTAAATTGTAAGAAAGAAAGTCAAAGTAGTAGTCTTACCTATGTTAGTACTCAAGCTTGGGGTCGTCTAAAAAAAACATATTGTAAGACTAACTTCAAAAATTATTATTCACAGTAGGAATGTACATAAATCAGAAAAATTTAAGAAAAGTTGTACATATCCAAGTGCCTATATTGATTGTAATACTATTAATGGTTTTTTACTATTCTTTTTCCTGCATACATGTCAACATAAAGTGATTAACCCAAAAAAGGATGGTATTTTGAATATATTTTCTCTAATTACTTTAAAACGTTTGTGGTCTAAAGAAAAAACGTTGTTATTTTTAATATAAAGGGGAAAGGCTGTATGAGCACTCCTTTAGTTAAAACTACGTCCTTTAAATTTTTTAAGATATTTAAATATTCTTCTGAGAAAGTCTGTGGCTATAAAATTAGGTACTGTTCATTTTATTGCTATAACGTAGGAAATAGAGTGGTAGAAAGAAATGTTGTGACACTTTTGATTTAAAGATTATTTGCACATATTATTTAAGGGGATGATCGTTTCAGAACTTTCTCAAGTTTCATGATTACTGGTGTGTTTACAAGGTAAGAACCAATCCCCTTTTTCGAAACCTTTTGAAATATTTGACATCTTCATTGCCACTAGTCCTTTTAATTTCACGACTGAACTAAATCAACAATTAAAGTTAGTCTTCAAAAAAAAAAAAGGTTAAAAAATTGGTAGAAACTTTTTTAATAAATGAAAAAGGATGATCGTGTAGAGTTCTCTAAATTAAAAAAAGAAGTGACACCATATCTTTTGAATCTTTTGTATTTATAATGAGGAATAAATTTAATCAATTAATTTCCAGATATAAGCCATTTGCAAAAAAAAAATAAAATAAGATAAGATAAAATAAAAAATAAAAAATAAAAATTTAGGTAACATTAGATCGGATCTAAAGCTTAATAGTTGATATGGTATACTTTAATCATTGTTAATACACTATTCATTCTATGTCCTGTACTTTCCTATCTATAAATATTGAGTCCTTTATTTTAAAAAATCTTTCCTACATTTTGTTCAGGCGTTCGACTCTTTTCTGTTACTTGAAAAAAAAAATTCAAAAGTGAGAGAACAACAAGTTGAAAGAAAAAAAATAACGATAGTGATAAAATAGAAAGACCTCCAAAAACATATCATTCAAATATCAAGATAAAGTCTTGTACAAACTTAACGAAAAAGTGTATATTGCTTCCAGAGCTATAAGATACTACTATACGTCTTTTAGTTTTTTAATATGTCAACTATCGATACAAACACTACCGCTTTAGAATTTTATAGAAAGGCTTTAAATTTTAATGTTATAGGAAGGTATGATCCTAAAATTAAACAACTATTATTCCATACACCACATGCTTCTATATATAAATGGGACTTCAAAAAAGATGAATGGAATAAATTAGATTATCAAGGTGTTTTGGCTATATACTTAAGAGACCTTGGTGATGGAAACAACATTTTGCCCAATTATGAAGGTGATGACAGTCAAGTATTACAAGATAATCCTGCAAGTGTCAACAACAGCAACGTAAATTTAAATCAAAAAACTACTTTAAAGAATCCCAGTAAAAATTATAGTCACAGTTCACAACAAAGTAATATCGGTTCAGTATTACAAGGGAAAGATATATATAATTATGGACTAATAGTTTTAAATAGAATCAATCCTGATAATTTTTCGATGGGTATTGTACCTAACAGTGTAATAAATAAAAGAAAAATATTCGATCCAATTGAAGATGCTAGGAATCCATTGGAACCTATGGGTGTTGAAGTTAAAGACGATTTAGTTATTATCAAAAATTTAAAACATGAAGTTTACGGGATATGGATCCATACAGTTGCAGATAGACAAAATATTTATGAATTAATTAAATATTTATTAGAGAATGAACCAAAGGACTCATTTGCTTAAATAAACAGAGGTATAAGCTTATTTATACAATAATTACTAATTGTTTGACATATTCTGTAATTTTTTGCATTGTGTTCTGAGAAAAAATTACCATATATATGTATATATATATTACAATAGTTTACACTTGTTCTGATACTTTTCTGTATTAATGTATCTATGTTAGATGTCGGTTTACTAGTGGGACTAATGGCCGTACTATGGTTATTACGGACAGCAGCTGCCTGCTTCGTTTTATTAACACTTTTACGTTTAGGTGTTTGTTGTGGTCCGTCAGAATCCTTCTTTGTTTTTTTAGTTCTCTTAGCTTTTGGTTTTTCACTTGTATTAGTTGTGCCACGCTTAGTACCTCTTCCAGTGCTTTTCCTTTCATTAACTTGAGCTGAATGTTGTAGTTGTTGTTGCTATTGTAAGAGTTGAGACTGTGGTTTCATATGAATTGTCATATATATCTTTGTCATGAATGGGGTTTCTGAAACAGAGGTACTCAATAATCCGTTAACACTGCTATAATCAATTCAAATCATTTGTTGTTTTCTCTTTTCCACATTAATTTTCCATTTCGAATAAATTTTATTCTACCAAAACGAAAGTTTTCATTATTGGTCTTTTTACCATTAATTGTTGATGTAAACCTTGTTTCATTTGAACTACTAACACTTACTTTTAACTCAGGAGATTTGAAACTCTCAGTTAATGAACCTGGTATAGAATTCAATGATACTGAAGAATGTCTACTATTTTCTAATGCATTATTATTGATGAAATCACTATTCAATTTATTGGAAACATCTGACAAAGAAGCAGCCAATGTAGATTCTGTTATTGTAGATGTTCTTTCGCGCATTATTAATATTAATTGTTCATAGTCAGATATATTTTGAGACACCTCCTCATATTCTGGTATATGACCAACTTTACCCTTTGTCCCATCATTTGTACATTCTTCTCTGTGAACAAATTCCATTGTCTGTGTATCCTCATTAAATTTTGGTTCACAAAATTTATCTTCATCGATCTTTTCACGATGCTCAAAAGGATTCAAATCAACGTCTAGGTTGATGTTTCTTTTTTGTTAAAGTAAGGATCTCTGATTCAAATTGCTGGTAAATACTGTCAGAAAATATAGCTTGATCAGCATATGTTATCATATCGTAGTAATTGGTCAAGTCATTGGGTCTTAACAAAGTTCAATATGCTCTAGGTCGTCTAAACTTCCTTATTTGTTCACCTAGAGTGTGTTAATATTGACCTTGTACACTATTATTATTACTATTTATTACATTGTTTGCTTGTACTTTAGTAGTCAAGGTGCTATTCATAGAGTTTCCTTCTATAGGTTTATTGATAGTGACTTCTACCATATTTGTATGATCATAAACTTGTAAAATTAAATTACCTTCATAAAATTGAATATTACAATCTCTTAAAATCTCTCCATTATAGCTTCAGCGATACGTCCCCAGGTCACATATTCAAGAAGGACCTTTAAAGTTTCGTCATATTTTTTTTTCTAAAATAAGACCATTATTCTGCGAAATATTTGTATTTTGGGTGGGATGGTCTTTACTAGTAATATTAGGTTTATTATTTCGACTATTTTTTACTTGTTGTTGTTGTTGTTGCTGCTGCTGCTGCTGCTGCTGAAACCTTGAATTCGAGGGGGCACAAATTCTAAATTTATCTTCATAGATATGGAACGCAAAATGTAGTCTATATTGTTCCTATTTCTGTAAAATTAAATCTGTTTCTTCAACAAAGTTTTAGACCATCTTTGGTATATTTTTGAAATTCATTACTATTTGAAGTATTTGATTTTCAAAATGTTGTAGAGCTTTTTGTCGTAGTAGTAGTCTCTGTTGCCTCAACAATCTCTATCTTTGTTTTATTGCAACGGGAGAGAAATTTTTCCTCATATTCATAGTTGTAGTATTATGTACAACTTTACCTATCATATTAATATTAGTTAAACTACTATTAGGTGTATATTGATTACTTATCCTTGTATGTATTACAATGTGTTTGTTAACATTATTATTATTTGTTCTTTGGGAAATATTAACAACTCCTTCATTGATTGTTGAAATTGACATATTGTAACTATTGATATTAACTGGAAGGCCAACCTCACTTGTTCCATTATTTGTTTTTTTTTTTTTTGTATTTTTGTATATTTGATAGTTGTTCTTTAGAAACCAATACAAATTGTTCTAGTTTAATCGATAATAAATACTACTTCAAAGAATAGGAATGAAGTAATTTTCAGTAGATAAGCAGTTAAAAGACTCTCTTCAGATAATCAATATTTTACTATATATAGAATATATATATTTATAAGTGTGTTGTATGTATTGTTTATGTTAATATTTATTTGATTGTATTCCAAACATCTTGTATACCAAATATAGATGTAATTATACCTGATATACCAACAATATCATCTCTTGATTTCAAGTAATTTAAATTATTCAATACAATTACACAATCTAAAAGATCCCATAAAAGTTTTTTAGTTGATAGATATTTTTTGTTGTAGGTTTTTTTAATTAAAACATTTGTTTCCTTTAGGGAATCTTTACTATCTTCAGATATATTATGATCATTGTTTATTGATGATGATGATACTAATAATTGTTTTAGTTCAGAATGAGAATTTTGGATATTCCTTAAATCTGATACAATTCCAGTCAAAATGGAGAAAAACCAACAATAGTTAGCCCAACGAGGTACTTTGAATTGAATTATATCATTTGATTTACTATTTTTATTATTATTGTTATTATTAATTGGTAAGATTCTTAGCAATCTTAATAAATTAATTTGATCTAGAGTCAAATAAAGAGATAAAAAGATATTTTTCAGGATCAGACTATATTTAACCAACTGATCCTGATCAGATAATTTATTATCATACAATTTTGAAGCCAATTGAATATGATTTAAAGGTTTCAAGAATCTTAAGACTTTCCTAATTAGAAGAAATTGTAATTGTAAAGATCTTGCCTTAATCGAATTTAATGAAAAGGATAAAAATCTTGATAAATACTGTAAAAATCTTAATAATTTTTCTCTACCTGCAGTTGTATCCAAAAATTTAATTAAATGAACAATCCATGGATGGTAAATTATAGTGTCACAAACCATTTTCTTTCTTATTTACTCTCTTTTTCGTTCACTCTGGTTAACTCTTAAAAAAAAACACACACACACACGAATATCTATATATAGAGAGATATATATATAGAGATATATATACACCCAACTGATTATATTACGTTGTGTATCTTTGAGTTGACTGTTTTTTTGTTTTTTTTTCTTTTTTCCTCCCCTCCACAAATCAAACAATTATAAATATAAAAGAAAGGGTGGAATTGAGTCGTTTCTTCGTTTATATGTACAAAACCAAAACGAATAATAAACAGGACAATATCAAAAAAAGTCAGCTGTAATAGTTTAGACATATGGAAATATCACAAACCACAAAAAAGAGATGTTTCTTCTCTTTATATATCAAAAAAAAAAGAGGAAAGAAATTAAGCGCCGTGACTTTTTGAAGGAATTATTCTTCCCCCCTTTTTTTGTGTGTGTGTTTTTTGTATATTACACCCACCGTACATAGCGACACTTTTTTTTTGTTTGTTTAAAGGTTGTTTCCTTCTTTTTGTTTATTTATTGAAGGACATTTTGTTTTTTTACTTAAAGGTTGTTGTTTGAAGTTAAACACTTTTGTTAATTGATGTTGTTATATTACTCTTAAGGAAGCTTGTGTGGCTATGTATTTCTTTAATTTGTAAGAAGAAAGTCTTTCTTTCTACATTTGTTATCCTTGGTATTCTACATCCAACTCAATATAATGTAAGTAACACAATACGATAGCTCTATCACCAATTATATATATCCATAGTTTCTGGAAATACGTATTTAAACAAGAAACGTTTATACTCATTCGTTTATTTTTTTTTTTTCGTTTTCAGATAATGACTCTGAAAACAGTGACATTTTTAATAATGAACATTTCTGTTTCTCTTTTTGTTTACTTTGATATGCTGACACCAGAAACTTTCACTAATAAAATTATTTATTGAACGCATCAATAAATGACCTAACTTTTTTTTCTTGATTTATATTCTATTTCTACTCTTTGGCAATCAAATGGTTTGAGATTTGTTAAGCTTTAAAAATATATATATAAAGAAAATAATGGTTCAAAAATAAAGATATTAAGAAATGGATGTATCAAAATTAAGATATATGTATATATATACTTCTGATATTCATATAATACAATACAATAGATTCAAACTTATTTATTTCATAATGTTTGTTATTATGCTTTTTTTTTCCCTCTCTTTCTTTTGTTTTTATTATTAAAATAATCCATCATCATCAGAATGTTCCGTCTCTTCATCACTATCATTAATGAAATCTCTAGAAAGATTCGATTTTTTTCTTTGTGATTGTGATCTCTTGGTATTAATCTCTTCGTCACTTTCACCATCATAATAATCATTATCACCACTCTCATCGTCAGTGTCTTCACTATCCCTATTCTTCTTATCACTTCTCTTCTTGGTACTACCGCTTCTTCTCTTTCTCTTTCTGTTCTTCCTTTCATCTTCCCCTTTGACTCCTTCATTTCCATTGAAGTCACTATCTACATCACTCTCTCTAACTTCTTCTTTTTCCTCATATGCCGCACGTTCTTGAACATACTTTTGTGCCTCCTCTTGTAACCTCTTATATTCTTCTGCCTTTTTAGCTTCTTCTTTGGCTTTCTCTTCTTCTATTCTTGCTAATCTTTGTCTTTCTTCTTCCTCTTTCAATTCTGCTTGTCTCTTGGCTTCTTCTAATTTATGTTTAATCTCTTCATCATATTTAATTTGTTCTGTTAAACAACGTTCTAAAGAACTCTTCATCGTGGTTTCACCTAACTGGATTCTTTGTTCCACTTCATCCCTTGACACAACTTGGAATGACTCATTATCCTTCAATTCCTTCAAAGTTACAATAGCATCATTCAATTCATTTAAAACAAATTTAATATCTTCCACTTTACGCGTCTTAATATCAGATCTTCTTAAAGTCTCTGCTATTTGAAATTGTAATAGTGCACAATTAAATTTCAATTCACTCAATAATTTGGCACTTCTCTCATTGATATCCATAAATTTAATAGATTCTTTAACTTTTTCTAACGATTTCATAAACCACTCAACGTTATGTTCTTTTAACCCTCTTTGATACCATGCTTTACCTAAAAGATTTAAAATATATGATTTGATCTTAATATCTGGATATTTCTTTAATACAATTTCATAATTTTCAATGGCTTTCGAATATTCGTTCATCTCTAATAGACAATGCGATAGATTGATATGAATATTGGCATTATTTATCGAATCTCTAACTTTTCTCAATATCTCTAATGCTGGACCTAGCCTTTTACTTTGAGCAAAACATATGGCAATACCCTGTGCACCATAACAATTTAATGGATCGATTTGTAAAACTTTCTGGTATAACTGAATTGCCTTCAAGAAGGATTGTTTCGATTTCTCCATATCTTTAGAAGATTGCGTCTTCCTCAAATCTCTAGCAATTACTAAATATAAGTTGGCTAATGATATCAATGCATACAAGTCATGTGAATCATACTTAGTTAATGTATCCTTGGTATGTGTAGTTAATAATGTGTTTAGAGTCTTTTTGGATCTTGTCTCATCGTTGTCTAAGAACCAAGTGTAAAATGATCTAATTTCTAAATTGTCTTCATACTTAGTTACCAAATTTTCGATATCTTTAACAAATGATTCATCTTTATCCGACTCTTTATTAACGAATTTGCAGAAAAGACATCTTACTTTTGCTGCAATATAATTCGGATGTTCTGTGATGATAGATGAATAAAGTGGTTCTGCATCCTTTGGATTAATTTCTTCAGTAATTCTAGCAATATTAAAATCGATGGTAATATTGAACGGATTAACATCTGTATTATCATTATTAGATAATAATTTTTTACTTTTAGTGAAAAATTGTTGAGATTTCTCATATTCTCCAGTTATGAAATGGTAACAACCTAAATTGTTTAAAATTTCAATTGGAATCTTATTTTCATCGAAACTATTAACAAACAATATTTGTTCACTGGCTTTAGATAAACTCTCTAAGGACTTCTTATATTGATTTTGTAATTCATATAATTGCGATATCACTAGATATGCCTTGGGGATAACCAACTGATTTTTCTTCGCTAACGTCAAATTAATGTACCTTTCCAAAAACTGTAATGCTTTGGTAACTAAAGAATGGAATTCTTTACCATGACTCACTTTCTGATTGGCCAGCTTAAACACTTTATTAGAATAAAGTAAACCTAAAATATAATTCAATTCTTGGATATTTTCATGACTTTTATAAATGTTTTCAAACGTTATTATACTCTCTTCCACTAAATTAGTCTTAATCTGTGCCTGACCAACCCCAAACTTGGCTAATAAATTATCTTCATTACTCTTTAGACTCTCATTGAACAACAGAAAGGATTTACGATAGTCCTCCATTGCATAGTAGGCTCTTGCACACCAAAAAGTAGATTCAGAGAAGACAGATGAATCAATTATTTGTTTTCTTGGTTGGACCTTTAATTCATATATTTTAATTACGCGGGAATAATCCTTTTGAAAATAATAGTATTGTTGTAGAAGAGTCAATAACACTGGTGATTCTTTGTCAGATTCTAAGATGGTATTAAGATCATTTAATGCTTGCTTGAAGCCTTCTTTAAAATCTGTATCATTCTCTGAATTGGTAATAGTATCATGAAATTTACCTAATAAAACTAATATAGAAAGATTTTCATTTTTAGGGTTCAATTCATGTGCTCTCTGCCACGACTGAATGGCCATCTTAGAATCTTTCAATTTCCAAAAACATAACCCAATACCGATACGAGGGTCAGGTTTAAACATTGGATTAGAGACTAACAATTCTTGAAAAGAATGTAAACTAGCCACATAATTCTTCTTTTGATAAAGTAGTTTGGCTCTTGTTAAAAGAAACATACAATTAATCCTTGGTGATCTCCCTAATCTACGTTCTTCTGCCTGGGTACTTTTGATGAAAATATCGGCTGTTTCTAGCGCTTTGTCATAATCACCCTTTTGGTAATACAAATCTACAGTGGCTAACATGTTGCCAATCCAGGATGCATCTAATCCAATAGCATTTTTTAATTCGTTTTCAGCCTTTTGTAAATAACCATTTTTTTGAGAGATATCTCTAGTAGATTTAGCCAACCTTAAATAAGCCCAACATAAAAATGTATACAATGATGCCTTCGAAGAACCTTCAAATATTTCTGAAGCTAAATTAATCAATTTAATACCTTGTTCGATATTACCTTGATTACAATATGCAATGGCGATAGTTAACCAATATTCTTTATCTGAACTTTCTTCTACGAGAAGAGTCTTCAAATCAGCTGAATCTTCTGGTAAATCAGTCTCTAAATCAATACTGACCAATTCTTCAGACGCTTTCAAGGGAATATCCAACACTTTAGCCCATTCCATGGTTGGATAAGTCTCAGAAGGACTAGTGGGATTGTGAGTACTGTCCATGATTTCTATCTCTCTTTCTATCTTCTTCTACTTCCTGTTTTGCAAACTGTAAATTGATTATTCCTTTCAAATTCGTCCAATATTATCTATATGTTTTTAGTGTAACTTACGTGTAGTCTTACAAAAGGAACATGTCACACACATGCACCACTTAAATAAAGTTTCATTTAATTACTCCCTGGCTCTTTCATTATTACTTTGGGTTTAACAACTTTTGAATTTTTATTTTTTTTTTTTTTTTTTGGATTATCTTGAAATTTTTGGTTATTTTCAGGGTAACTTATTTTTCAAGATTTTGAAACTTTTTTTTCATTCAAAAACTGTCTACAGGCGATGAGCTTCAAACTTTTCACAAGCAATAATATTATATATTCTGTACATTAGAGACAGCATTATAAATGCTATTTTTTATCCATTTGGCTACAATCCAACAGTAAGAAGAAAGCATAACAGGTAAATTATTCATTTGAACACGGTCATACAAACAGTAGTTATTATTACAAAAATGGTGACATATAGAGTATTCGTTGGAAATTTATTTCAAAATTATGAAACATGTCTTGATGAGTTAAAGAGTAGATTTAATAAATTTGGTAAGTGTTCGGATGTTGGATTTGAAAAATTTAATACGTTTGCGTATATTAATATTGATTTTGAAGATGAGTCATTTTTTAATAAATTAAAACAAAGTTTAAACAATGTCAAATTTAAAGGAAATTTACTGAAGATTGATATCGCTAAGCCTGATTGGAAAGCTAGATGGGATTTACAACATGAAAAGGATTTAAAGGAAGATATAAAGATTGGTAAATTTAATAAAGAACAAGAATGGAAACATTACAAAAAATTGGAAAATATTAATATGTCATGGAAAGATCAAAAGGAAATCATTCCGGGGAGGTATCGTAAGACTGAAAGATCACGTACTCAATTAAGAAATCCTACATTTAGAGTTAATGTTAATGGGTCATTAAAAGTCTATAAGTTGTATAAAAATAAATTATGGGGGTATGAAAGAAACAAGACTGTTAAAGATCTCGCATATCAATATATTAATGGGAAATGGTGGAATAATTATAATCATATCATTGATAGATTGGATTATAGTAGATCAAGGAGGACTATAAATCATAAAAATATAATTGAATATAATATAAAACAAGAATCGAAAATAAATCCTACTTCATTTGTTTCCAATAAAAATGGAAGTGATGATAAAATCAATAAAAAAAATGAAGATGATGAGATTGATTTAGAAGAACAAATGATACAAGAAGAAAGATCTAAGAATAGTAGTATTTTAGATCAAATCTTGGGGGAAGTCAATTTCGATAAGCCATTAACTGTCGTTGATTCTGATGAAGCTGAAACCTTTGGATTTTCTGATAAAGAAGAGGACGAAGACAAAGAAGTCATTCCGGAAGAGAGCGAAGAAGAATACATTCCAACGTTTGGGGTTACGAAGGGTATAAATGAACAAGTTTCTGAACCTGTACAGGGAACCATCAGTAATACTGAGGCTCTTAGGGCATTATTTAATCCGGAAACAGCCAATGATCCAATGTTATTAAATTCAGGTAATAATAATAATGAACATATGAGTAAACCATTCAAATTGATTCAAGATGATGATGAGGATATTGATCAAAGTAAAACTCTTCCAGAAGATGTTATTAATGAACAATATGAAGAAAATATCAACGCAGTACAAAACAACTCTATATCAAAGACACATAATCAAAACCGTTTATTTTTTCCTCATTTTGATTCTCCTTTCTTAGTAGGTCAAACGCAGTTGGCTCAAATTGAAACTAGAAATAAAAATGACATATGGTCTAATTGGGAAGAACAATTTTGGGAGAATAGAGGTCTTTGGATGAAAGAGATGAAGAATAAGAGAAGAGATGCATTGAGACAAAGAAAGAAAAGACAGGCCAAGGATAGCAATAGTAATATGATTATGATATAGTCTGCAATATATATAGATAGATACGTCCAGTTAAATAACAAATGACAGAAAGAATAAATTTGGATAAAGAGATAACATTTCTAATCGAACATTATATATATTGAATTAGTACCAATCGACTATATTTATAATAGTAATGGTTTAAAAAAAAAAGAACAATATGAACTGTTTAAAATAATTTATACTGGTATTTATTTATCTACATATCATGAAATTTATTATTCACCATAAATTCTTCAGAATGGACATTGAGGACCAAACTTACAAGCCATTTCAACAGCTGCAGCACCCCAATCTTCACCATGGTTATGCATACTTTTGGCTTCATCAATACCGGCTCTAGCTAATGCCTGTTCTTCAGTTAAACAAGTCAACAAGCCAAAAATAACCGGTAAATTGACCTTTTCTTGTAAATTCATTAAGGCATGGGTAGTTGAATCAGATATATATTCAAAATGCATTGTGCTACCTTTTATTAGGACACCAATTGGAATAACTGCATCCAATGGCTTACCTTCCTTCTTTTGTTTATCGACAAATCTTTTTGTGCCCCATGGTAATTCATAGGAACCTGGAACACTTTCAATAACAATATTTTCTTCCTTAACACCAAGAGATTTCATTCTTTTAATAGCACCCTCTACTAATGCATCGATGATAATACGGTTCCAACGAGCATGAATAATACCAATTCTTAAATTTGAACCATCATACTCTTGATCAAGTTGACCTAAACCCTTTACTGCCATTTTGCTATGATTAAATACTGGTATGTATGATAAATTGAGTTTAATGAATTGCTGTTGTTATTTTCACTGTTACTGAACAGTGATTCTTATATACTTACTTTAATAATGTTTGAACCAGTCATAATCCCTCTTTAAGCAGGAGCAACAAGCAATCTTTACCTAACTTTCTTCTAATCTATTTGCTCCTTTTATAAATTCTTCTTCAAAACCTTTTTCTTTTCCTTTTTTTTTTCTTTTCGAGTGAAAACGGAAAAAACTTTGGGAAAAAAAAAAAGAAAAGAAAAATTAAATAAAGTAAAATCATTAGTAAGCACATTATTCATGTATGACTAAGCACGCTGCCGTAACAACAACATTAATTCTGTATATTAGTTAATCAAACATGTAGATGAAAACATTACTTTAACCCTCGAAATTTTTTTTAACTTGTAGATAATGATTAAGTTCTTCTGGAGAGACACTTGGGATTAATTCCGACTGTGCTTTAATGAAGTCTTCCATTTGAACAGACACTACAGTATCATCTTTGGTAGCCACTTTGTCGAACCATTGCCTGATGGATAGCTTTTTATTATTATTTTTCTTGTTATATTGATCAACTTTGCTGTCCACACATTTGGCCGTACGAGTCATGGCATTCAGCATGGAATCTGAACAAAGTGCATAAAAATCGGCACCTGTGTAGTTGAAAGGACAAATCTCTGCAATTTTATGCAGATCAACATCTTCAGATAATACAAATTTTCTTGTTAATGCTTTTAAAATATTATACTGTTTCTCGTTTGTATCTGGTATTCCCAAATACAGTAATTTATCAAATCTTCCTGGTCTTAGCAACGCTTCATCAAGTAAATCCGGACGATTTGTTGCACCAATTACAAAAACTCCATCACCGTTTCCTGACATACCGTCTAATTCAGCCAATAATTGAGATACAATTCTATCCATAACACCACCTGAATCTCCTTGGTTACCCCTTTTAGGTGCCACAGAATCGATTTCATCAAAGAAGATAACACAAGGCTTTGCTTCTCGTGCCTTTTGAAATATACGACGGACATTAGCCTCTGATTCACCAATATACATATTTAATAGTTCTGGTCCCTTTACACTGAAGAAATTTAATGAAAAGTTGGTAGCAATTGCTTTTGCCATTAAAGTTTTACCAGTACCTGGTGGACCATAGAATAATATACCACTCCTTTGTTTAGAACCTGAACGAAATAGTTCAGGATATCTTAATGGCATATCTATGGTATCCATGATTTCTCCCTTTATCATATCAACACCACCTATATCGTCCCATGTAACATTGGGGATTTTTGGTGCACCGATAGACACAGAAAAATCTTCACGGGTCAATGATATCGATTCTTTCAATTTCTCCATTGATAACGGTATGGTATTGTTATTCCAAAGTAATATTTTGTGTGCACACTCTCTTTCCATCACTTCATTATATGATTCAACTTTAGCCCTTTGAACTATAAATTTAATATCCAATGGCGTCAAACCTGCAGAATGGATAGCTAACTGGTTTAAATCAATATCCTCTCCTTGTGTAAACTTAACTGATAAACCTTCATTCTTGGAACAATCAAAATTCAATCTATCTTCAGAAAGATACCATTGAAAGATATCCTTTCTTTGCCGTTCTGTAGGGACAGGTACTTCAATCTCAAAATTGATTTTGCTTCTAATTTTACTTGGAATATTCTCGAGGTTACTCGATGAATAAACAAATATGATTTTCTTATTGGTTTCCATAAACCTATCTATAATATTCATGAATTCTGTCTCAAAAGAAATAGATAATTTAGAGGTAATTGGATCTTGATTTGGGTCGACTCTGTTAAATAATTCTTCCAAATGTGTAATATAAACTATTGTCGGTATATCTGACATATTTATATTATTATCTATTTTAGCCTTTATAGTTCCAAGGATTTTTAAATTTGAATTAGATGAAGACACATTGGATATCACTTGATGACAATCAAAGGTTATAAGATTTATCCCCAATTCTAAAGAAATCCATCTCATCAATGTATTCTTTCCTGTGTTTGTCCTTGTAGAATGAAGCATTAGTGATACTTTCATTGGAATTTCTCTTTGGATACAAACAATTGTAGAGCTGATGATATTAAAAAGTTTTTCAGCATAGGGGAAACATTTCAAATTATAGTTAAATGTCGGCGGTAGATCATAATATGATATATAGTCACATTGTTTCAAAGTAAATGGCTTTTCATAAACAATATTTTTACTTACCAATTTAATGTCTTTTAATGGATCCACCCTATAATATTTAATATTATCCTTAAATATCGTGTTCGTACCTTCTAAGGGACTCACATCATCATTATTATCATCAGATGCATTTATGTTTACTATTTTAAACCAGGTAATAGAGTCATGCTTTGAAGGCAAAGCTAAATTAAAAATTCCCAATTGATCATAATTGTCTGGTAATATAGTCAGTGTAGAATCAAAAGTTATTGGAATCAAATCACCTCGTTTAACTAATCTTGGGCCTCGAATGAAAAACTTTTTTATTTCCCTTGAAATAATATTTTGGTACAGTTTCTCATTTTGATACATGTCGTTAACTCTTGATAAAGATACATTTCTAGCTAATGGGATATCTTTCAAAATAAATGTTGATCTTTTAAGAATACATTGATTTTCATCTTTAAATTGCATTTTTAATCTTGGTGATACATATACGGTAAGTGGATCCATATCATGTGGTTCAATTAATGCAAAGATATTTGAAATAACTTTTTTATCATTATGTGTACTTGATAATTCAACGTAAGAACCATCAACAAGATTCAATTGGATTAAAATATTTCTGTCAGCTAATATAACTAATGAATCGTCTAAATGGTTCTTAGAATATCTTCCATTGTTCAATATTAAATCTTGATACCTTTTATGTTTCAAGCATTTTAAAGATACTTTTAAATCATTTTTGGGAACAATCTCAAAAGTTGATTTAAATGGTAATGATTCATCTGTTATAAATTGTGAACCTATTGAATCTTTTACGATAATGAATCTAGTCTTATTAAAATCTACAGTACCTTGTAAATATGGTTTTGTATCTATGGTTTTGCACCATTTATAAGAGAGAAATTCATTAAAATGGACTATCGTCTTATTTTCTTCTATACAAAATTTCTTCGAAACAAACTCGACGATATCTCTTATGTCAGGTAATTGCATCAATTTATCATAAAGAGTTGGATTGAATAATAAAGTAATTTCTTCTAAAATTGGTATAGCCGTATGATCTTGATCCAATTTTTCAATTGAACATTCATTAATAATAAAAGCATTCCTTGTAGATATACCTAATAGTGTATCTTTTAAGCATATATGATTAATCGGTAACGTTGAATCTTTTGTACAATTTACAATAAAACTAGTATTATTACTGGAATAAGTTCGATATTGGATTTGACAATACACATTTTGACAGTTATTTTGTTGAGAGTGTCCTGTTAGATATTGAAATATATCATCCGAGACTTGACACTGACGACTCCCATCATCATGATCGACTATTATATTGGCAACAATCATTTATAGAATAATCATATAAATTATTAGTCAGTTTCCTACTCTTGCTATTATGTGTAACTTCTTATATAAAGTTGAAGTAATAAAAGTTATAGGGAGTTATACAAACCACTAGGAGCCTCGAGACTTGAAGTGGATTTGAATAAATTTAAACCCAAATTCTGTTTTTTTTTTTATATGCGGGAAAATCAGAATGTTTAACAAAACGGGAAGAATAAAGACAAGCCACAAGAGCGTACAAAACATGGATAAATATATTAAAAAAGCTATACATTGTACTGTAATATTATAATATATATATGTGTGTGTATGATTGTTTGTTTATGGGTTTATTCTTTTCGAATTAAAAGGCTATTAGACAGTAATTGTCTAGCTTCGTTAATCTTTGTGGCAATGTATGGACTGCCACCTTTATCTGGATGATTCAATATTAAAGCTTGCCTATACTTCCTTTTCAACATCTTTGAATCCAAATCTTTAATCTCCTCAGAGGAAATATTTAAGATCATTAACGCCTCAGATTCATTCATAATGTGATTGAACCCACCATAGTATTGTTCCAAGTTGTTTCTTAAGATAGAATTTATATTATTACTTAAGAATCTCGGATCATTATATAGATTAGAATAAGTTTGTTTAATTTTGATCCCATTTAGTTTTGCGATTGTAATTGGAGTCAATGTTTTATAAATATTCCAGGCTCTAATTGAAGATTGTATCGATAAAGCTATAATTGTGACTCCGCATCCAATTAATATGGGAAGAACCATATTTACTATCAAATTAATTATATTGTCACTCTAAGTAATTGAAAGAAAACCAGGCATATATTACTGTATACAACTCCTTTCAAGAAAACCAATATTTTTGGTTTTCTATCTTGGGAAACTTATAACAGTTACCTTGTAATAAGATTCTGTAAGTATATATATATATATATTTGGTTAGCTGGTTATTCGTTGCTAGACCACTACTTTCTCATTTCCTATCATTTTTTAAGATAAAGATAAAGATGCTTCAAAGAAGTTTTGTTATTCACTGTGAAGTCTCTCTTTACGTCCCCCCCCCCCCCCCCCCCCCTATAATTGTTACTCAGACTAAACTGGTTAAGATTCAAGATCTCTCTATTGTAACTGTGATTGATCAGATGATAAACGTATAATATAAAAGCCCAGTAAAGAATGCTGCAAGTGCTTTAAAGGAGCCACTGGTTTGTTCTCCCCATACATATTTTTTCCTATTAGAATTTTTAGCAGGTGTGTGGGTTTGTCCACGTGCCAGCTCGGAGTTTTTTTTGTTCGTTCACTGTGACCCAAAGAGGAAGTTTCAAGCACGTGCGCTGCGTTTATCTCTCTCTCAGGTTTTTCCTCTTTGGGAAAACAGGCACAAGAGAGGAAACACTCGGCAAAAATATGCCCAGCGCAACTGACTAGGGCTTTTTACCTTTTCCAGATGATATACTAGAGGGTGAGGTTTTGTGGGGGGAAAACTTGTGTGTCGCTTGGCTTTCGCTGGGTGTCACAAAAGGTAGTTGAGGTTTCCGATATAATTAAATATTCGGTGACAGAAATACGTGTGTGTGGTCTTGAAAGCATTCCTTTCCAATTCATATTCTGTACATCTATGTTCTTGGCATTTTTTTTTTCTTTCCTTAGAATCTATGAGATGACTAGAGCTGTGCTTTTTCTGGGTTTTCTTTTTTATCCAATACCTATTATTATCTTCCGTATTATACTGGACAATATATCATGTAACCTAGTGATTTTAATTTAATACTCCTTCATTAGACATTCAAAAAAAAAAAAAATTGTATTTAAAGATAGGAGATCTGAAAGAGATGAAAGATGAATTCTTTTATTTCAGTTTGTTTGATCCCAACTTTTCTGTTAAAGTAAAAGACGATCAAGAAATACATAAAAAATAAAAACATAAATATTCACACATCTATAAAATATAGACCTTTACGATTCTCAATATGATTACAAGTATAACGTTACTATTACATTTTTTACTTATATCCTTCGCATTTGCTAATAATGTTTGTTTCACAGATATTCAACTTATAGACTCATACACAAGAAACCAAAATTGTTCAGATCCATCACATTATTTCCTTATAGAAACTCAGTTATATATAGGTAAAGGTTCTTATACAGAAGAAGAAGTTTACTTCAGTGTTCCTTCTGAATTCGATTCCTTCGTTAATTTACCCTTAAATATAGTTAACAATGGTCAACGTATTGCCTCAATTTATGATAAAGGTAACAATATCTTTGGAATCAAGTTTCCAAATTCTTTCTCACAAAATACTGAGATAAATTTCAATATTTTGACTAAACTAAGTAACTCTACTATTGAATCAATTGATCAGCAGGTGGGTGAAAATATGACTTTCACTTTTAGAACAACAACAGATAATGTCTTCAATTCAACTATCCGTTTCTTAAACAAAAATGTGGATTCTTTGACTACAAATGGTGGCTATTTTTCAAACAATAATACTGCTTGGTTCACTGCTGATATTCCAATCGCTTTATTGAACACCGCTGTCACTTTTAAATCTGTTAAGACTGGTTCTAATGACTACAAGTATAATATCAACGCTACTAAATTGGAAGTCGTCACTAGTGTGGACTCCCTTGGTAATCCTTTAACTGCAGATCCCTTCACCGCTTATACAGATATGTCTACTGATGATCAAATTGAAATTTTAATCGATACAATAATTAGTGGCTCCGGTAAATTTGTTCGTGTTCACTATTACACTGAAAAATTGGATAAGACTCCAATTTCTAATTCTGTCTCATTAATCCAGTCTAATTCTTTAAATAAAAGAGATTTAACTGAGACTGTTACTGGTACTGTCTACGGTGGTAATAACATTGATACTAACACTAATGACGTTGTCGTCGTTTCTTCTAAATCGACTTCTTCCTTATCTTCCACTTCTACTGGTTTAAAAACAACTCCTTTGTATTCTAATAATACCTATACCTCTACTTCGTCACCTTCGATATCTACCTCCTTCTCTGAATTAACATTTTCTGAATCTGCTTTAAATGGTATTACTACTGAAATCTTATCTGGACTAATCACTACTGTTAATAACAGTTCTCCAGCCACTAGTGTTCCCTCTTCTTCTTCTTCTTCCGCTTCCTTTTTTACAGCTACCACATTACAAAACACCACTGCCAAACCCACTTTAATCACTTCTAATAATATCATTAAAACCTATGAAATTTACACCATCACTAATAATGCCGTAATTACTGAAATTGGTTCCTATGTGGCTATCTCTACTATTAAACCAACAGAAAAAGCTAGTTCTACTACTGCTTCAAAAATCATATTTTTATCTAATAGTATTTCCAATTCTACTGGTCAGACTTCTACTATTTCTTCTACTTCTGCCGTTACCTTCACCTCTGTGGTCTCTTCCTCTTCCTCTTCTTCTTCTTCTATTTCAACTTCAAACTCTACTTCTACGTCTATTTCTGCTGTTGCTTCCTCTTCTTCTTCTTCTATCTCAACTTCAAACTCTACTTCTACGTTTATTTCTGCTGCTGCTTCCTCTTCTTCTTCTTCTGCCTCTACATTTGCTTTCTTCTCCTCTTCTTCCTTTTCCACTATTCAACCCTCTGCTTCCAATTACTTAAATGTTACAATGCCTACCACCGGTATCTCTACGGTTATTGACATTACAACCACCGATGACAACATAAAAACTACTAAAACTACAACTAGAAATAAGTATAACTTAACTATTGGTACCGGTGCTGCTACTGTTGATTCAACAAGCAAAAACACTAGTTCAGTTTTATCTATCTCCACCTCAAACGTTAACTTGCATAACCTATATACCACTATTGTTAACGGTGTTGCCATAACTAAAACATTATCTGGAGATTATGCTCTTGAGACTGATTTGATTCCAATCTCTACCTTATCCAATGGAAATGTCGTTAATATTTACAAAACTGAAGTTTCTGGCTATTTGGTGACTAAGACTATGACTGCTATTAATTCTCTTTACACAGAATTATTCCCAGTTACAAGAATCCACAATTCAACCACTACTGTTTCCTGTTCTACTGTAGTCTCTACCACTGCTACTACAAAGACACAAAGTGCAATTAATTCTATTGTCACTGATCTTACTGCTCTAGCTATGATTCGTAATAAAACAACCATTTTATCTGGTACCACACAAATTGGTGATATTCTATCTACTACTACTATTGCACCAGTCACTTCTATCTACAGTAATGTAGTCCCAATTTCTACTTTATCTTCTGAATCTCAACAACAAACTTTAGCAACAGACACTGCGGCCGATACTTTAACACAATCTACATCCACACGTAAAACATCGGCTACCATCAAGTCCTCTTTAACTTCTTCTACTACTCAAGAACTAAAGCCAACTTCTATGACCACTTCTTCCATCCAAATTCAAGTATCGCAAAAATCAAATTTAACTCATAGTGTTATTTCAGTTGTTCCATATGAAGCCGGTTCTAATAGATTGTCTTTTGGGGTCAGTTCTTTCATAATTATATTACTTGCATTACTGTTTTAAATGAAGAACATGATAAGTGGAATATGCTTTTATTCATTCATGTCCTCATTTATTCTCTTTTGTTCCAATTCTTCTTTTTTGCATTATTATAGTTCTTATAACAACGATAGTTGTTATCACTTTCTTCTCTATTTTGTTGGTTTTCAAACCACTTTTGTATTAATATTATCGATAGTATTTTCTTTCAAAAGACAGTTTCTTTCTTATTCACAAGTTTATATTTAATATATGTACATAGGTTTATATTATAAACAATTCAAATAACAGTTTTTTTTTTATCTTTTATCCATTATATTCAAGGAAACAAAAAAGGCGTACAAACTTTTTGTAATGGTCATGCCATTAATGGTCTTTCAACGTCTAATGAAGATTTCGGCGTCACTCTTCTAAGTAATCTGTCTTGTAAATCAGCACTTTCCAAAAGTTGCATGCTCCTGATATTATTAATTTTAAAATATAAGCCTTCATCATCTAAGGGATTGATATAAGTTTGTGGTTTGACCTTGGGTATGGGGAAACACCATTCCTTCCATGTTGTTCCCATCACATCTTTCCAATTCTCACTAGCTGAACCTAAATCGAATAAATTGTAATCATTCATAGGTTGAACATTACCATGTAAAATACGAATTTCTTCTCTGTAACGTCTTAAACTGTATAATTCTATGGTGGTTTGATTTTTGCATAACTGATATATACTAAACCCAGTGAAAAATGTTACTGATATAGACACAGCAATACCTAGAAGCCAAACGGATAATAATTTAAGATCAATGATTTCTTCTTCAAATCGTTTCCCCTCAAACCATCTGTATAACTGGAAGAAAGTGAAACTTGTTACCGTTAAAGAATATAGTGAAGTGTAAATCAAAAATTGGATGAAGAATTTTTGATTCTTAAAACCGATACAATTAGCAAACCAGGGACAATGATGATCCATTTTTAATATACATTTGTCACATGTGGAGCAATGATGACAGCGATCAGGTTTCCAATATTTACAAATTCTACAAACTCTAAATCTTCCATTACGTTTCACTGTCACTGACCTTTTGGCAATATATGCTGGTGGTAATTCATTACCTGACTCTACTTCAGAAAGATCATTAACTTTTAAATTTGGAAAATCCATTGGATAACCAGGTCCAATATATATAACTTTAAAATACGTGTATAATGCAATTACAATTTCAATAGTCAGAAAGATAAACAAAACACTCTGTGGAACATCACTGACTCTTGTCAAAGTGACATAATAAGTCCATACAAATAAAGTCACAGTTAAACATTTAGGAAACAGTTTACTCAATTTCACCATCCATGACATTTTCTATCTAATACATTTCTGTTTTCGGCCTTCAACATAATAGTTTCTCTATGAACACTCTTAACTACTACTAAAAATGATATATATATATATGTGTGTGTGTGTGTATTCTTCTCTGCACTTCAGAAAACAGTTTCATGAACAAACTCATCGTCAGAATTTCCGGTTTATTCTTTGATATTTTTATCTGCGTTTATAATTTTTCATATTTGTTGATATTTTCTCGAAAGAGAATAAAAAATTGCCACAGTCTGTTTATTTTAGTAACGAAAGATGTATTCTCGAGGTAATACAATCACTGATATATGGTGTATAAATTATATATTAGTAGTACATTATATTTGGAGGGTATATGAACAGGATTGAATAACTTATTCAATAATGTAAAAAATAGCCAAAATGCAATAAGGAGAGGAAATAGCTCCTTTCCACTTCACACACGAATATGAATATAGATTTTTGACTAAACAACCTATTATATACTGATATATAAATGATCTCTAAAGATTTATTTAATCTAATCGATGAAAATAAAATCATTATTCTTCGTTTGTGTCATATTTTGATAGATTTGAAGATCCTTGTCACTTGTTTTTACCTCATGAAAGGCGGAAATAACCTTACTATAATCTTCTAACGGTTTTAGGGTATTTAAATTGGACTGTGAGGAATAAAGATTATAATCTTGTATATCTGGTAAAATACAACTACATGGATACACGTCATTAATATTCATTTGGTACCTTAAATCCGTGAATGGATCTGCAGGAGAAGATGATGGCAATAATGTTTGTGTTGTCTTTTTATTATTTCCGTTTAATGTCGAAGATGATAATAAAATAGGTATTTCTCGATGTGATAGATTAAATAAACTAGATTTTATCTCTTGTTCGTTGTTAATCAATTTATTCAAACAATATAACGACAATTTTATTTCATCATCTTTTGTTATATCTTTTTGCATTGGCTGTTCTTTTATGGTAACTTCTCCTTTACATCTTTCCTCTTCTGCCACTAATAGAGTTCGAAGTCTTTTATTAATCCAACTTTGTTTTCTGGAAATAAAGGGAGAATCAATAATGTTCTTGTTACTTCCATACTTATTGTTGTTATCATTATGATCATCATTCTCATGAGCTTGTTTTCCACGGTTATTGTCACCAACACTAAATTTACCATTATTACTACAATCCATACTTGAATTCTTTAAGGGCTGGTATCTTCTTGTAGAATTCATATTGTAGGCAAATAAATCCCTAATCCAAGTCAAACTTCTTGGTAAATAATATTCGTTCCAATAATTATCAAACGCATCAGGAAATCCACGTATATTCATTTTAATTTTATCTAACGTGATATCATTATCATTTTCTATAATTTCTTCTCTAATCAACTCTCTAATACTTTTTATATGATACTCATTCCACCAATGTGTATAACTTCTCTTAGGCCCCATTGATTTGTGTTCATTATGAAGATAAAAATCTGTGTTTAATTCCCATATAGGTGGTTCATCTTCTTTCCAAATATAATTTCCTAAAAATAGATTAATAGCATCTTGTCTTTGAGAATCTATAAAGGAGTTGCTATAAAATCTTTTAATGCTTTCCACCATATCTCTTGAATGCGAGCTCCACTGGTTAATCTTTCTATAAGTCTCCATTGTATTAACTAGATGTGATCCTCCATATTGTAACGCAATAGTGTCACCAAGGTCATGAAACAATTCGGTTAAAATATTGACTATATCAGAATCATATTGTAAATAACTGTCATCTATTATACCTAATGCCTGTAATTGGATACCCAGAGCTCTTTTACCAATGACAAACTGTGCGGCGTTTGTTCTATCTAAGCAATCAATACAATTGCTTCTACATATCCCCTCTTGTAGTTTAGTCTCTTTAAAAGTTGAATTGTTGTGGAATATACCTGTCTCATAAACAGTCTTTAATGCATAAGTTTCCAAAAATTCAATAACTTTTTGTCCATCCTGTTTTGATGCTCTACTCATGTCCCAAGACACGTAGTCAATCTTTTTATTTTCAGGCAAGTGTTTGTTTAAATAAGAGATACATTGTTCAAATTCCTTTAATAATTTAGTCTCCCTTGGGGTTTTTTCCTTTGTCTTAATTAAATTTAGGATTTGAATAGTCCCACCTCCGTACCTTTGAAACAATTTATCAAAATGTAACGCAGCAGCACTGAAAAATGGATCTACTACATTTATCTTAATGGGAGGTTTAGCTGTTAAATTTGATGCTTCTTGAATCCAATATAATGGTATTGAACCTCTATGCTGTACAAATGATGTGTACCGATCACTATCAAAATAACCCTGGCCTGATTGATGAAAGGGGGTCAAGATCATGTCAGTTACAATCTGTTCAGTTTCAACCTCATTTGCTACATAACCATTTGTGTTGACTCCTCTTTTCAAGAATCTGGCACCAGCGAAATGATGTGATCTTCTAGCGATCAAAGTAATGTACACGTTTTTGCCCAAGATTGGAACGTTAACTTGATCAATAAACCCATGGATAATGCATTGAAACCAATCGTATACTGTGGTTACACTGTTTAAGAGAGGTAACAAAAGGAACTTATTCCACATGAACATTTCATTATAATTAGGTATTCCTGAGGGCACAGAGATATCTGATCTGTTAACGGCTTTCAATTTTTCTCTTAGAAGATTAGTCTGTAAAGTGTTGGTAATATCGTAGGTGTAACTGAAGTAAAAAGTCTTAGTCAGATCCAAATTTTGGAAAGTGTTTATCAATTTATATTCGTTAGAATATTTATCCGGTTTTTTATAATTATTTGAAATAGGCACCAGTTCAGTGTCGTCTATATGGAACACAGAATGACCACCGATGACAGCAACTTGTCGAAATTTAGTGACGACGACAAGATAATAGCATGAAGTGAATTTAATGAACCCCAATAAAGCGTATCCGGTCAATTTTTTGTTTAATCCGCCCTCACTGGAACTTTCTAATTCTGCTAAGATATCGATAATTTCATTTCTAGTGAAAAATACGTTTGGATCTTCTAATACAGCTAGTTCGTCCATAGTCAAATCAATTTCAAGAATTCTAAACATTGATTCTCTTTTATTTGACCCAATCACATACATTCTATCTTTAGTCTCATAGAGTGTGAATTTAGACAAGATAAATTTACTTGTCTTTCTCTGTTTTGGAATGCCGTTATCAGTATTATTATTATTATTATTATCAACATTGCCTCTGATACTACTCTCGTGGTTGATAATGTTTGGAGTAGAAGACGACACAGTAGTTAAAGTAGCATCCAGAGGCACAGGAGCATTCACATTGGAATTGGCGACCTTACTATTGTTAATATTAATATCGTCAGTATCTCTAAGGTTATCCAACGATTTCAAATTAGTTATTGGAGAGGGTGATACCGTACCATTATTTGTCATTTTAGTAGCGATACTCTGTTTCTTGTTGTTTTCAATGGTAACATCATCCATTTCGTATCAATCGAAAAAAAAAAAAAATGAAATGAAATGAAACAGCCTGTAATGTATATATATATAATGTCACAATAGCAATACTGATTGAAACATATATTTAGACGTGTGTGTATATATATATGGTTCTAAATGGGGTGTTTTCAATGTGTGTCTTTTTCATGTTATTATAACTTTTCAGTAAAGATCCTTTTCCATATAAAAAAAAAAATCCATCAAGGTATTTTATACTTTGTTTTCTTGGGGGGGAAAGACAGTAGTTTAAACAGAACTCTTTTGTATTGTAATGATACGTACAGACCTACTTATTTATTTAACAGCATCATATATATATATATATATATATATATATAGTCAATAAAATAATATAAAAGTTTAATAAATGTTTATTATTTTTTATTTTTATTTTTATTTTTTTTTTCATAATAACCATGACAACAAAATAGCACAAATAGAGAATATTGGGTTATTTGGTTGTAAATTGAGAGCATTATTGAACTTGATTGTAGTTTGGTAAGGACTTTTGACTACGCCTACTTGTCCAGATATTGTGCCTAACCCAATAGAGCCGGAACTTGGTTGAGCGATTGTAGAATATTGGGTACTGAATCTTTGAATAAAAGTGGTGGAGATGGTAGCCAGAGCACCATTACTTGTGACAGTGATCCAGATAATGATGGGAGACAAGCTTTTTGTGTATGTGGTATCACCTTCAGTGATGGTTGCCCAACTTTGCCAAGATAGAGTGGTGACTGGAGTAGCCGGTTCTGGAGTCCTTGAAGTGCTTGGATCAGGTCTATGTCTTGGGTTAGAGTACTTGGAGGTAGTGACGGAAGCCAATGGAATAACGGTAGTGTATGTGGTTAGAGCACCATCAGCCAAACTAGATGTGACAATAACACTAGTCATTCCAGTGGCTATAACAGAAGAAGAAGAGGACGAAGAGGAAGAAGAAGAGGTAGGAGTGGTGGTTATGAGGGTACTGCTAGAACTACTAGTTATTGTTGAGGACAACCCAGGGGTAATGGTTGCAGTTACAGTAACGGGTACACCAGCAGGATTTGTGGATAACACTTGGCTGATATACGGAGTATAAGTGGTGATAATAGTGTTTACAGAACCATCAGCAGCAGTTTGAACTATAGTAGAGACCACAGGATTTAAAGTAGTGACGCCAGCAATACTAGTACCAGTAGTAGTGCTACTGCTACTGGTTGTAGTTGCAGTTGCAGCAGCAGCAGCAGCAGTATTGGTGGTAACAAAACCTGGTGTAGTAGTAGTAGTAGCGGTGATAGTTTGACCAGCAGCATTAACAGTTAAATATTGGGACACTAGAGGAGTATAAGTAGTGATTACAGTTTGCAAAGCGCCATTAGCAGCGGTTTGTATATTGGTAACGGTGATAGGATTTAATGTTTTGACGGAGGTTACAGCAGTGGCAGGATCATATATACTAGTCAAAGTCACTACTGCTCCAGCGACATTAGTAGTGACGATATAGTTTGTGACCAAAGCAGAGAGAACGGATGGGATAATCAGAAGAAATGAAAGCAGACTATTTAGTATCATAGTGGTGAGTTATATATATGTATATATATATGTTTGTGTGTGTGTGTTAATAGATATGGGGTAACGTAACGGGAAAGGAAGAAGAAGAGGAATAGTAGTAATAGAAGCAAAAGACAGTATTGATAGTCTGTGATATAAGAATACCAATGCCTGCCGTACTGTGCACTATAAGACAACACACTGACAGCCAAATATAACTCCCCTCCCCCCACAACAGTAGAGACCACACTCCTTTACACTGTATACTGTTATATATAATTCAATTTGCAGAAACCAAAAGGCTCGTTTTGAAAAAATTTTCCATTTTGTTTTGTTTTTTTTTCATTTGGCGAATTTGCTCGAGCCTCCACCCAGACACCGCACCGCGAAACAAAACAACCCCCCCCCCCATAATTTTTTACAGAAGGATCAAATCCAAATTGTTGATGGTTATTTATAAGTTTGTATTCTTATCCATTTGACATATATATGTACTTGTATTTACTAGATGTATGCTTGTGTGGTACTACCATTCCTAGGAGACACACTTGTCTAGACGACAACATCTTTTTTTCTTCTAATACACTTCTATAATTCGTTTTGTTTATACTTACTAGAGAGTTAAAAAGAAAATACAAACTAAAGATAGTCCTTCTCTCTCATCTTTCTCTTTTCTCGATCATGAATAACTCATCCATTGGTCTCCCTGACACTTCCTCATTAATGGATAAATCAAAGAAAGATATATCTCAATCCACTCCAATAGTACAAGAAAATATCCATGGTAAAAGAATCTTCAGTGTAGATGATGACCCAGATGAAGTTAAACATGACATCAGGTATCTCGAAGGTCTGCATGATGGCTTCCATTACGCCCTGCATACCCAAAGATCAAAGAATGGCTTATCGGTAATGAAATCGGCTCCAGATATTAACATTGCAAATAATAATAATAATAATAATACTATTAACTCTCCTACTACTACTCAAAGAACTAAACCAAAACAACATCGTAGTATATCTAAACTCGCTATTTTGACTACCCCGGATTCTGGTATAGGTTTCGATTTAAATAATTCTATTAGACATGAAATATCTGACAATAATCTTACTATGTTTGATGACTCCAATAATAATAATACCAGTAATGTTAATACCCCCTTGGATAATAATAATATATCTGAGAGATACGTTATTCATGATGGTTCTTTGCATGACTATAAAAATACTACTTCTAATAATAATAATAACGATTTATCTATTGAAGAAATCCCACAATTCTCCTCTAATAATAATAACCAAGATTTGGAATCAAATAACATATTGTTGAATTCAATCAATAATGACGATCGAATCTCTACTACTTCCTCTATCGAATCCTTCACTCTAAAGGAAAGACAAGACGCAATCAACGAGACTCATCCCTTCGGTATAAGGATTTGGAAACCAGCTTTATACAAAAAACAAAGATCGGTACAAAGAACTGCAGATGAAGATATCCATGAGACTAAACTTAAACATATAAGTATCTATGTTCATATATCTAACGTGATTTGGTCACTGACTCTGGGTCTAGTATTGTTCACCATATTTGCATTATCATCCCTCTTGGTCCTCCTTTTAGGTGGCTTCACTCAATCTGCAAGGGATTATTCAATGGTCTTTTTCAAATTATCGAAATATTTGCTTTGGCCCTTCGGTAAAGTCGTTTACCTTTTAAAGGATGAACATTATTTGAAAGAGGATAGGGGTGAAGGTATAAGTGTGCCACAATTCTACAAATGGGTCACTTCCTATGGGAACAGATTGTTTTTTCATCAATCTCAAAGCTTGTCTCCTAGTGTGAGTCATAATGAAAGATTACAATACCCTTCATATGGTTCTATCCCCTTTTCAAATAATAATAGTAATAATAGTAGTAATAATCAACAAACCGTTGTTAGCAATAATAATAATAATAGTAATAATGCTACTACTCATGTCACATCAACCACTAATTCTTCGTTTGCTGAAAATGATACGTTACAACAAAGAAGATTCTTCGGTAGAGGTGAATGGACACTTGGAAGAATCATCTTTTATACACTTTTCCATATTATACTAGAACCCATTGTAATGATATTCGCATTGATCACCTGGCTCTTTGTCTTTACTATTCCCATGAGTAACATCCTTTGGAATCTCTTATACCATTTAAGAAAACATCCGTTAGCACTAGGTTTTAAAAATATACAAAATTCTTCCACCAACTTAAATAACGTAGACAATGGGACAAACAAAAATATTCTATTATGTACTTTCCGTTGTGCAGGTTGGCATTATTATAAATTTACCGTAGATGGTACAAACGTCATAGTGGTAAATTTGATCTTCTTGGTGGTTTTCACAATATTCGATTTTTTCGTATTGAAATCATACTTCAATATCAATAACATTTGGTTAACCAACGAATCAAGTATCTTTATCCTTTGTCTGGCATCAATCATTCCATTGGCTTTCTATATTGGCCAAGCAGTAGCATCTATATCTGCACAGACTTCCATGGGGGTCGGCGCTGTAATTAATGCATTTTTCTCAACCATCGTGGAAATATATCTATACTGTATCGCTTTGAATAGACAGGAGGGTCCCTTGGTGGAAGGTTCCATAATTGGATCCATCCTGGGTGCTGTCCTCTTATTACCGGGACTCTCCATGTGTGGTGGTGCTTGGAATAGAAAGACACAGAGGTACAACCCTGCAAGTGCAGGTGTATCTTCTGCATTGTTGATTTTCTCAACAATCGTTCTATATGTACCAACGATAATCTATGAAATATATGGAGAGTATACTGTGATCTGTTTGGATAATAGTGGAATTAATAGTAATGATAGTACTGTGTATGGTTTGACCGTGAAAAGTATCACTATGGCCATGTTTTCTGATCATTGTTATTTCAGACATCTACCATTAAGGTATGATAATATGTATGCACATGTTATTCAACCTATGTCTATTTCATGCGCTATTGTCCTATTTTTAGCTTATATTATTGGATTATGGTTTACTCTACGGACACACGCAAAATTGATTTGGGAATTACCTATCACAGAACAGGTAAAGGAAAGTTCTCTTAACATTGAAGACGGTGAACATCAATCGGAGAATGACAGAAATGTAGTACATGAGGGTCACGAGGCACCAAATTGGTCTAGGTCTAAATCAACGTACATTCTGTTAATTGCAACACTATTGTACGCCGTTATTGCAGAGATATTGGTGGCCTGTGTGGATTCTGTCTTGGAAGATTTCCCTGGTTTGAGCCCCAAATTTTTAGGTTTAACTATCTTTGCTTTAGTTCCCAATACTACTGAATTTTTAAATGCCATTTCGTTTGCTGTGCATGGTAACGTAGCACTTTCAATGGAAATTGGTACCTGCTTATGCTTTACAAGTGTGTCAGTTACAGATCCCAGCTTTAATCTTATACTCCATCATTCATACATGGAATTTACCAAGTCAAGATATTAACATCAAGGGACAAATGTTTACATTGATATTCCCTAAATGGGACCTTATTGGGTCCTTTGCAGGTATATTCATGTTCACGTATCTGTATGCTGAGGGTAAGTCTAATTATTTTAAAGGGTCGATGTTGATTCTCATCTATGTGATCGTTATTCTAGGATTTTTCTATCAAGGTATTCTAAATGATGGTTCGTTTGATCCAAGAAGTATATAATTCCATTTAAATACATATTAAATATTGTTATTAATTATCTCTACCATATATAAATATCTCTACATACCTATATTACTTTTATTATTTATTTATTTATTTCATTTGGTAATTCTTTCTTCCTTTGAACTCTTTATTGGATTTCCTCGAGACACGTTTTAAAGCAGGAGTGAAACAAAAAAAAAAAATGTTAATCCCGAAATCGAAAACAAATATTCGAGATTAAAGAAATAGAGAAAGCTACTAAGTTATTAATAGCCAAAGATTAAGATAGAAGAGAAGAGACAGTGAAAGTTAACTTATCTATACAAAAGTTTATTGATAATTGAAAGGTACTGACCCTCTGTATTATTTGATAGCATCTTTATGCTTCTTTTTTTTTTTAATTTGGTTAACAATCTCTGAAGAATTTAACAGATTTCCTGTATTTCCACAAACGTATGGTAATTAATTATATTCGAAAGTTTATGGTTGGCGTTATCGCCCTCTCAACTATCTCTTTAGCTACATTATACACATTTCAGAATAAATTAGTTTACCCGTCATGGGCCCAGAATGCAAGAAAACATGTAGATACACCCGCCGTTCGAGGTTTACCGTATGAAAGAATAGTGTTAACCACAGCAGATGGGATTAAGATCGAAGCTTATGATTTACAGAACAAAGATTCCAAATCACAGTACTTATATTGTGTCCTAATGCCGGTAATATTGGATTTTTCATTCCTATTGTCGAATTGTTTTATCGTCAATTGGGTATGAGTGTGTTTATTTACTCTTATAGGGGATATGGCTTTTCTGAAGGCTCTCCAAGTGAAAGTGGTTTGAAATTGGATGCAGATCGTGCTATAGAGTATTTGACTACTAACGAGTTCCACAAAAATAAACAGCTGGTTCTCTATGGCCGTTCCTTAGGTGGTGCAAATGCCATATATATTGCATCGAGGTACCCAGAACTTGTGGATGGTGTTATCTTAGAGAACACTTTCTTAAGTATTAGGAAAGTTATACCATATATGTTTCCCATTTTGAAATCAGTGGCCTTTATGTGTCACGAGATTTGGAATTCTGAAGCTTTGATTCCGAATTGTAATACAAATACGCCATTTCTATTTTTAAGAGGATTGAAGGATGAAATTGTGCCACCAAGTCATATGAGACAACTATATGAGTTATGTCCATCAACTTTAAAACGAATCTTTGAATTTCCACTTGGTCATCATAATGACACTATTTTACAAGATGGTTACTGGGAGATAATTAAACAGTTTCTAAAGAAGAATGATTTTATTTAGATAAAAGTGGATAGAAACTTTGGAGTGTTGCTTTTTATCTATTCTGTATTCAACAAAAAAAAAATAGGCATTAGTGAATCAAAGGCATATATAACTAAGTAAATATAAAACGGTAGTAACAAATAAAAAATATATATATGATAAAACATGAAGTATTACAGACATCGTATAGTTAAACAAACAAATGGATACATAAAGGGATAAATAATGATTTGGTTAAACGGATATGTTTGATTTTGTAAATGGTTAGTAATATTCATTTTCATATCTCTTGGTTTCTAATGGATCGACAAATTCACGCTTAATAGAGCTAAACATGAGATCAATTTGATCATTATCTCTTCCTTTAGTCTCTGGCACCATAAACCAAATGAAGAATATTGATAAAAACAGGAAAAATGAAAAGATATATCCCATAAAGAAATTTATTTTTTTGGTTAATGTGGGTATTAACAAAGAAATAAAGAAATTCACCATCCAGTTAGTAGCAGAACAAACTGCCATTGATAGAGCTCTAGTTCTAATGGGGAATAATTCTGAAATAATAACAAATGTGACTGGTCCAGAGGTGGTTGCAAAGAAAATAATATAGATACAAGTGACTATAATCATCCCCCAGACTGTTTTCTCGTTATTTAAAAGGAAACTTCCAATAGTTGAATAAATGGTCATACAAATGAACATGCCTATTGAACCAAATAAAAGAGAGAACTTTCGTCCCCACGACTCAACTAAATAGATACCAGCAAACGTAGATATAAAATTAACACTAGATAATATTATTGCTGCAGTGTAAGAATTATTCATACCTGCATCTTCAAATAGCATAGTACCATAATAGAAAAAGTAATTAATACCAGACAACTGTTGGAATGCCATTAATAGAACACCTATCAGTACACGTAACCCTAACTTGGGTTTTCCAGAAATAAACTCATGCCATTTTTTCCTATTTATCTTTTGTTGAGTGGATAGGAACAGTTTATCCTGCATACGGTTAACGAAGTCACTAGTTTTATGATGATATACTGAAACACCATTCATTCTGGCAAATGATAATCTTGCACCATCTTCGTTCATTTTTTTGATTGCTAAATATTCAGCCGATTCAGGAACAAAAATTAGTCCAATTAATAACAGAGAAGCCCAGAATAATCCTAAAGCGGTTGGAATACCCCATGAGTAGTTAGAATTGTTAAGATATTTAACGCAAAAAAAATTTGTTACATTACCCATCAGGATACCAAAAGTTATCAGTACTTGAAAGAAGACCGTCATTGCACCTCTAATATTAATAGGTGCACTCTCAGAGATGAACATTGGTACTAAAACAGTGTTAGATCCGACACCTAATCCACATATAACTCTTCCTATCATAAATTGGTACCATACTTGATTATTAATGATTTGAATAAATATTCCTAGAATATATATTGTTGTAGCTAAAGTTATCCCCAATTTTCTTCCCGCATAATCACCAACTCTGGCCAAAAATATACCACCAAGAGCAGCACCAACATTAAAGATTGATATAATCAAACCCGTTAGTATGCTTGGGAATTCATTTGTCTTAGATTTAGAATTATATATGGTTCCGAAATTATCTTTAAATGATTTCATATTGGTTATGCCACCAATGGTTCCAACGTCCCAACCAAAGATAAATCCTCCAAAGGATATAATTAAACATATAAATATAGGAATTATCAATGATTTCTGTAGAATAACAGAGTTACTGTTGTGTGCTGAATGAAAGTCTCTTTTTGCAGAGTTTGATGAAGTTATACTCTCTGGAATTTCATTTACTAATATTGCAGAGTCCATTCCAGTTTCATTCATAGTCTTACAATTTCGTTTTTGATCCATTTTGATTTTATCACTAACTTATTTAAAATAAATAAAAAATAATAATTAATGAATTAGAAAGAAAAAAATTCCACGGTTGACAACACGAATAGATACTATTTCGGCTTAAATTCTTCACCTTTATATTATAGTAATATTTTTTGTCATGTAGAAAGTAACACTCCATTAAAATTATTAAATTTAGCAAAAAAAAAAAAAGCAATGTTTATTGAGTAATAATAAAAATACTCCAAAAATTGTGTCAATATTAATATAAATATTTAAAAAACACTATGCTTTAACAAGGATACCTTAAGCAATACATTTATTGATTGTGTATAATTTATTCCAATAATATTCGATAAACAGTACATTCCGGATAACAAAGACAAAAAAATTATTATTTTTTACATATTACCATTAAATATTCTTTGCTATATTTAATTTTTTTTCATTGTTTCTTTAAATGACAATAATTTCATCATTCCAAAGCTTTATAAAGTGTTTTGACTAATAACATTTATTAATATATGTTATAAGTGAACGGACGGGAATAGTGTATAAACTTGGAGGTGGAAAAAAAAAAAAACGAAAACTATTCAACTTATTGGTAATACCTTTCGTCTCTTGGGAAGGTACCCCATAGACACTATTGGTGACATATTTTATTAAATTGTCCAAAAAATGAGTCAATATTAGTTTTATCTTTATCGACTTCATATTCCACAAAAAAAAACATGCTGCCATTTTCTTGGAGATGTACTGATTGTAAGGTCTTGAATGGATAGATGTCATATTTACACAATGTTCCCTTAAAATGTTTAATACATCGACCAAAGACTCAGGTTCATCTTGTTCTGTGGTGAAAGCCTAACATTAGCAGATCCACTTGGACTGCTAGTTTCCTTGGATTCAATCTTTTCACCTGTTCTTTTTAAGACCAAGAATCTTGTAGTATTACCTAAGATATCATTAATAGAATATTCAATGATATTGGCTTGATTCAAATGAGCAACTATTTCACTGGCAATTGATAAATATATAGTATCTTTATCATTGGGATTCAATTTATCTTGTTCTGTTTTAGCTAAGACCACAGCATTTGACATTGATTGACATCAAGCAATTGAATATTGTTACAAATTGATTTTGATTTGTTTAAATAATTTGATACTTGACCCCAGACTTGTGGATGAGAATAACTTTTAATATTCTTATATGTTGATAAATCATTGATAGAACAAATGGAAGAAGAAGTCAATAGACAATGAGATATGGATACATATTGTTCTCCAACAACTTCTAAATCGGGAATGATTCTGTGATCTGCCCTTTGAACATCCCATTGTAACATCTTATCTCTTAAAAGATCATAAGAGTATACCGCTTGTCCATTAGTCGAATTTTCTAATGGAACCACAGAATATGAAATGTCTTTATTCCTTTCTAATTCATGAAAACATTGTGGGATTGATTGAACTGGGATATATTCAATTTCGGAATTATTGTTGCTAAATTGTTGTAAAGCAGCTTGATGAGAATAAGTATCTTTCGGTCCTAAAAAGATCACACGTGTAGGAAATATAAACAAATGGGTTAGTAGTGGGGGGTACAAGTGCTTAGTAAGACTTATTTTCTCATGTTTATAATCTCAGAGAGAAATTAATACAAACTCCAGTGAATATTTGGGAGGTAGGTACATCTTTTAATGTTCATTTTAATTAAAAAAAACTGGGAAAAAGGATTGTTGTTTAAAGACAAAATAAGTCATGGGTCATATCAGGAGCCAAAGAAGATATTAAGACCCTACAAACAAAAACTTTTGAATTGACAAAAAAAAAAAATGAAACTTTTTGAACAGTTCATGCAAATGTTTCTTGCCGAGGGAGGTGGTACACACGTATGTGATACTTTTGATCATGAGTTTTATGGATTAATTTACAAGATATTTACAGGATATTTAATGCTTTAGAAAGTATTAATTCTCCATGGATTGTGATAATTCAATAAGTTTATCGACATTAAAACTTTTTGAACCTTTATTAAATTGTTTCACTAAATTCAATCTCTCTTGACTTATCTTTGATTCAATACCCATTGCACCATAGAATCTTTGAATGTTTAATAATAGGTAATGAGCATTTTGTAAAGTTACATTACAATCTTTTTCTACTTGACCATTCATTAAAACTATCCCTTTAGTTTCATTTAACTCAGAATGGAATTCTAAGATAATATGAGGTCTAGCGAACTGGTTATGTAATTTATATTCTGCTAAACTTGTAAGGATACAATGCGACGTGTTTAAATCAGGGAAATTCCATTGAATATAATGCAATTCCATACCTTTACTGTCATTCTTTATAATATTATCTTTAGTGTTGCTGTTACAACTGTTTAACTTCCTTGGTATTGGCAACACAAAGATAGGATTCTCTTTGGTAAAACTATGAAATTTTTTGAAAACATTACTTGGGATAACAGCAACTAATGAATTCTCCCTCATGGACCATTTAGCTCTCCAGAGATATTCAATCTGTTGCGAAGTCAAAGATTTCAATTTATTTAAATCCATATAAGAATCTAAAGTTTTGAATGGAGCATTACCATTATTTGACTCACTGCCACTGTGGTTATTAACATTTTTTTTAAACGGTTCTTTTATCTTGCCAGTTGTTCTAGTATCCAAAGGATTAGATTGTTTGAATCTATCTAATTCTTTCAAAGGGTCAATCTTGTTGAACTCCATCTTTTGTTTATTTATTTGATCGCTTAAATGGTCTTTTAATTGTTCAATTGAATCAAAACCATACTCTTTTGCCTTTTTCAATAATTTTTCTCTATATAACCCTGAATGATCAGTTGAATAGAAGGGATACGATGGTCTTAAGAGTTGCATCAAATTAGCATGCAATTTAATTGAGTTGAAACTCCTTCTTGTTAATGTGGATAACATTCCAAATAAATTAACGCCTTATTATCTCTCCTTCTTTTTGTAAGATAGAATGATTGCATTTGTTGCACTTCCAGAACTTTCTGCAATGAATAGACAAGTTTCTACATTGCATACATCGATTCTAAACGTTCTTTTGGTTGTTATACTCTCTTCTTTTACCAGTAAAAATATGTTAAAGGTTGAAAGTCCAAGATTTGTAGGTGATTTCTCTTCGAATCCTGGCAGCTGCTCTTTTTTTTTTCTTTTTAATTCTCTCTCTCGAGAAGGAAAGAAAGAATGGAACCAACGATTTAAAACAGCAGAAGCATATTGATAATGTGACCAAATAAGATGTAGACTTCTATATGGTTGTATTCCTTATTGAAGGTTCCACAGTAGTAAATAATTTAACACTACTGAATATATGGTGGCTAGCTAAATTTGCTGGTAGAGTTGGAAAGTTTTATATAACAAAGTGTATTTTTAAATATATAACTGGTATTATTAGGTATATGTGGTGTTAAGGAAATCACACTTCTCCAGTTATAAAATATATACACATAGGTACACATGCTTATGTGTGTTAAGGACTTATTTAAAAGAAAAGAAAAAAGTGAAAAAAAAAAAAATAAACGTATAGAGTTTATTTCATTCACAAATGAAGAGGTTTCAACTGTTTGGAAGATCCAGATATTTCTCTTTGGCTGGCTGTTCTAGTGTACCAACAGAATCCTCGAAGAATAATGGTTTATCTAAGGTTGTGTGTACTGATAAGTCTATGGATAGCAATAATGGATCGGATTTGAATACCAGAATTACATTACTCTCTCTTCCAGATAAGATTTTATGTAAAATCTTGATTGAATTAGATCTTCAGACTCTGTTAAAATTGTGTCATTTAAATTCAAGATTATATTGTATAATATCTAATAAATTTTTGTTTAATCATCCAAGAAGAAACATTAAATTATGTGATAAAATGGCATTACTGAAATTTAATGCTTTAATTCATGCAGAATTTAAGACTGCTAATTTGCTCCGTGGGAATAAAAATTATGCAAATAAGATTGCAAGGTTTTTAGTGACTACTATCGAATTTGTTAATCCACAATGTCAAGATTCTTTATTGAAATATTCAAGATTTTATAATAATAACAATAATAATAATAATAACGATCTTTATACTCTGATCGGTGGTTCATTTAATTTAGATTCTATAACATCATCACCTGATTCTAATATTTCATCGATTGCCACGGAGAAAAAGGCAAGTCAGACTATAAAGCTTTTGGACAAATTAGAAATCAAATATTCTCATTACACTTATATCGAATTAATGTTGGATATTATTGATTATTTACCTAATTTAATGCATGTTAAATTGACTCAAATAGATAAAACTTTTAAAGTCCCACTATGGTACTCAGTATTTAATGATGGTTCAAAAGAATTTATGAAAAAAATTATAAGAGGTCAACAATCCATCACTATTGATGATTTGAGAAGTTTCCAAATATCAGAATCGTTTGCTAAACAATATGAGAGTCGATTCTATAGTCTTCAAAGAATAAAAAAATTAGAATTACAAGGGTCACCTGAAAATGGGAGGGATGTTACTGTACCTTTGAGAAGTAATTTATTATGTTGTTTTGGTGTTGTTAATGAATTAATTTTAGAAAATTTAGTGATTGATACAACTTCATTAGATACTCCAATGGAATTTCTACCTTTATATTTAAGAAGGGAGATTAAGGTAAATAATATCAATAATTCTTCCACCAATTCTAGTGTTAAGAGATCGAATCAATGTAGAGAATCATCGATATATACAGTTAATTCAACGTATAATGTATTGACATTGAAATCATGTAATATAATCGCAGGTAATGGTATTTTACGTTTATTTCAATCATATTTTAAAGATGTGAAAAGACTTTCTTTACTTAATCTGTTATCCAAGTATGATCTTTTAGTTGTTAATTGTTTCCCTAGTCTAACAGACCTGACTATCGATTGTAACAGCAAATGTTTCACTACTATGCCGTACGTCCCTGAGGAATATTATTATGATCAAAGAAACATCCCTGTGGATTCATATAATGAAAGTTCATTGTATTCTGATTGTGTATCAATGACAAAGACATTGTTGGATGATCCATTTGAATCACTATTGCAATCACCGCCGCCTACTTCTTTTGTCGTTATGTCATTGAATTCTAATTATATAAATAGAACTGTAACAGATATTCGAAACAATAAAAGAAAGCCATCTATGTTAACGAGAGACCAAGGTCAATTTTTTGAATCAAATAGAGTTCCAGCATTTCATTGTTTTTACCACTATTATAAGGATCTATGGGATAGGTTACCATATAAGTCGATCAACATTAGTATTGTTAATATTCCATTTACTAATGTTTACCCCTTGTCTGCTAAAGATTTTATTCAAGGTATATTACAACATAGTGATAATATTCCTAACTATTGGAGAGACAATGATAATACCGACCACCATTTTATGGATCATATTTTCAACCATAACTCTGCGGATCAAGAGACTTTAATTGCATTTAGAAATCATCTTGAAGCACCGGATTATTATTGGAACAATAATATAAAACAATGCATTAGCGATAATCTACAAAGAATGAGAGACTTGTCTACTGATCAAATTGAAAATATAGTTGGTAATATAGATACTGATTTGTTTAACAATTATCAAAATTACAAATATTTCAAAGATATTCCAAATTTAAACCTGTACTATTTTCTTAAATCACTGTCCAAATTTAGATCAGTAAAAATACAAATGTTGAGAAGATTTGTAAATTGTACAGTTAGGACACGTTACGATTGGGAACTGTTATTAGAGCCCGTTTTAAATGTCAATGTTCCTATTGAAGTGACTGATAGAGATGGAATCAAACTATACTCTTATGGTATCAAATAGCAATAGAGGGTAATTAAGAAGTCATGAATCAACGTACATTATCTATATATATATATATTCCTCTATATAATCTTTATATTTCCTACAGAGGTATAAAATTTTGTAATATGGATGCATTTACTTTCCACGATTCTTCTCTCATATATATTTTTTTGTCTAAAATTTGTCTCTGTTTGTTAAACATTCTGGTTTATAATAAGTAGAATGTTTAATTTTTGGTTAAGATTTCCACTTTTCTGAATATGTTGAAAAGTAAAAAAAATAAAAAAAATATGAAATATTCAAAATTTTATGTTAAAATAAAAGAGATTCAAAGAAGAGAGTATTAAAGATAATTAAAATACAAGATATCACATACCCCCCAATAATCAATTATTTTATATACGATGAGGGATAATGATACCAATATAGTAGAGGATATGAATAGTGATAGTGAAAGTCAACCAGTAAGAAAAAGATTTAAAAGTGATATAGTCAATTCAGCTTCTTTTTCATCTTCAGAAGAAGAAGAAGAAGAAGTAGAAGTACTTTCTGATAGTAGTATATCTGATACCCGGAACGGTTATGAGAATAACATTCTAGATAAAGAAAAATTTAATGCTGAAAATGATATCAAACAGGAAGAAGAAGAAGGTGAGGAGAATAACTCTTTCTCAGGAAGCAATAAAATGGAGGCATTTAACATCGAAAAAGAGATGACTACTGGATATTTTGATAAACAGGGAAATTATATTTCATATGATAATTCCAGTGATAATGAAGATGAGAATGATATATTTAATGGTAGTTCAGCTGACGATCTGCAAGAGATACAAAAAGTAGCTGATGCACATAAGACACAGTTATTAATGCTTAAGAAAAGGGAAAGACAAATTTTGAAAAATAAGAGGAAATATATGTTAGACGAGGCTCTTACAAGATTACTGTATTGTATTAAAGATGATGATACTGTACTGGAGACTCTATCATATTTCAATTCTTTACGAAAATCAACAACCATTGATATAGAAGTTACTGCATTCAGTAATGCAATTGATTTATTGACTGATTTGATTGAAATTTTGGAAAAGAAGGGTATAAATGACGTGTATGATTTGACACGTCCTAAGATTAAAATTTTATTAGAAGAAGAAGAATCGTTATCCAGAAGACCAAACGATGATAAAAATGATAAAGTGTGGAGTTTTAGATGGATAACTGGACTACAAAAGACTTATCAATTCTATTCAAATTATGAGATGAATTACTGGAAGCAACACTATTTTAAGGGGAAAGTTATAGTTAAATACAAAGATGATGATGACATACCAAAGAATTGGATTCATATTTCTTGCGTTAATTTTATGTAATTATTTTGCTGTGATTATTAGAACGGAAAAATCAAGGCTATACGTCGGATTACATGTCTATCGATAATTCGTAAAGTAGCTCAGTATTTGTAGGCGACTAACTCTCTAAAAGCTTGTTTCTGATTGTACCAAATGATTGCCTTCATTTAACAATTTGAATCAATCTTCACACTTAACAAAGAAAATATTAAAGTTTTGTAGTGACGGTTACTGGATGAATAATAGTCATAACTCCATATATGATGATACTATGTACAAATGTGAATAGTAATTTGTTATACTGATAGACATGCCATGCACAATGTATATTATATGTTTGTAATATATACAAAATATTATAATAACCTAAGTCCCATATATATTTACAAATTATTAAGCAGCTAATAAATATCAATCTTTATTTCCCTTTATCTTCTCTTCTTTACCACTACTTGTAACATATTTTGTCAGGATAGGTTTTAATTTCTCAGGAATATCTTCAAGAACCAAATCTTCAGTAGATTGAGACACATTTTCTCCCTTTGCCCTCAAAATATCTTCAATATTAATACTATGGTCACTAAATATCTTTAAGTGGTCAGCAATCAAATGTCTATTTTTACAACCTGGACATTGAATTAATACAGTACCTTTTGTATAAGCTTGTTTGGACATTGTATGGGAAGATCTTGTGTTACATTTTTTACAAGTAAATGCCATCATTAACTGTTGTTGTTTTGCCTTGGTATCGTATCCATTCTCATTTTTACTACCGTTACTATTGTTGGAAAGAGGAATATCATCAATCTTCTTTCTATTACGGATAGATGGAACAGTATGGAAAGTACATTTACTAGTAGTTCCATTCAAAAATGCGTTATAATTTAATAAAATACATCTATTAGATAACCCAAAAATTATGGAAGGTACATTGGATGAATAATTCTTCACTATGAAATTTCTAGTCAAATTAGTCTGCAGAAAACGTCTTTGTAAAATACTTCTTATCATTCTAAAAGGAAAAAAAATGGTATATATATATATATATATATATCAGTTCTATTCTGAGGAAAATTGCAAGACAACTACCGATACTGTTTCTGATCTAACTCTCCCAAACTATAGGATCTTCAGTCCTTTAAAGAGTCTTATCCTCAGAGATCATTACCAATAATAAATTGCATTGCCAAAAAAGATTTTTGCTGGTAAAAATTTCACGTGATTATTTGAATGTTTCCTTTTTAGGAAAAATACCAGGTTAGGTAATAATGTTTTTTTTCTGTCTGTGAAATTCTCTTTTATGTTTTTTTTTTCTTGTAGATCTTTAAAAAAAAAAAAGATTGAAATATTTTTGATATTTGAAACAATCTTTGTGGGGGGTGAATATACTCAAGGTATATATTTGTACGAGTTATCGATAAAAACTAAGAGAAGAGAGGTCAAATAAACAAATTCAATAAGTTTAGGTCCATCATTGATACTATAAGATCGATAAAGTTTGTGTATGTGGTAGTCTTTAGGTACTTTGTTACTACTTTCCTCGACCCAATTGATCTTCTTCGTAGCTCCCAGTTTGATATTGTAGTTTTCACATTTAATGATATCTGAACAACAAGTCATGACGTCTCCAGATAAGAATCTAGCAGCTAGAATTCTAGAAAGAGCGCAACTGGCTCAAATGACAAGAAATTTGAAACTCGGTTTAAGTCAAGTGTCAAATAGTTCAATTTCAAAATCTAATGATACTACCACAAAAAATAAACACAACAAAGAAAATTTAAATGGTCAAGATATCAAAACAATATCTTTAAACCAGTTAGAATCAAAGAAAAGAATTACTTCTATTCCACAAGATAGTAAAGAAACTTCTCCATTGAAGAAACATCTAACAACAAATATGAAGAGAAAAAATACAGATAGTAACAATAACATAAGTACAATTCATCCACTTGAAAATAATCCCAAAAAGGATCCTTTCATTAAACCTAGATCACCAATGAAAAACAGAGATTCTAACGGTTCTTCAATGGTTAAAGTTCCATCCACCCCTAAGAGATCATCTTCAAATCCAAAGTCCACTGCATTATCATCAAATAATATTCGTACTACTCCAATTAGAAGGATTACAAGAATAGAAGAAGAGCTTGACAAAACCAACTATAACAATAATGAGATTGGTAATAATACTGTGGATCATGGGACAGATGAAATGATAAATAATTCAGTAGGCGCAGATCTATTGATATACTTGGCTACAAGTCCATACTCTAAAAATGATACCAGCTCTTCTTCAAAGATAAAAATCCCAACTACCCCAAGAACATCTACATTTGGTCAGTTGAATACTGATGATACTATTCGGTTATCTCATTTAAAGCCTTCATTAACATCACCTCAATCTACTTTGAAAAACATTAATTACAATCTTAATAATGACATTTTTAATAAGCATGGCACAAATTTATACTTCAATGATATAATCTTAGAATCACCATCGTCATATAATAATATCAATTCGAACCATAACAATAATAGCAACAACAGTACTAATGCTAATAACAATATAAATAATAATCTGTTAAAAACACCAAATTTTAATATGGGTGATTATATACATAGTATTTTTAGTCCATCACCAAATGTCAATTTGACTAGTATAACTAATGAAAGAAATATTATCAACCTGAAACGCAATAGTATGAGTAATAGTTTAACTCAAGTGGCTTTATTATCTACTAGTGGAATATCGAATGATAATGTATCTACTACTATCACTGACTCGATTGATGACCGTTCTAGGAGGAATGATGGTAACTCAATAGACAAATCACATTAATCATAATCTTCACGACGAAGAACATATCTAAATGATTAATCAAAATGTTAATTTTAATGATATAATTAAAATATAGACTATTCTGTAAACAGATACCAGCATATGTAATGTATATATGGATATATCAATAGCGAAATATAAGGGGAAGTGTACGAATAAATGTGTACATACAATCATGTTAGTGTTAATAAAGACAAATATAAATAAAAGGGTAGCAGGTGTCAATTCTTCTATATGTATGCACATTATGTATTATAATTGATAGTAATATTAAACTAACGATATTAAAGTTTCATTCTACTTTTTTAGAATGTTTATGTTTATGACTCTTTTTATGGTAGTGTTTAGACTTTTTTGATTTTCCATTATCTGTATCATCTTTTGGTGACCAGATACCTTCAAAACTTGGACCATTTTCGTCATTAAAAGTCTTCTTTCTCCATTCTTTAATTCTTCTTGCCTTTGTCACTTTCCTTTTATCTTTATTTCTTAATTCTTTGGATCTATATGGTGCAAATTTTTTCAATGAAATGAATTCGTTTAAGTCTGCGTCATCAGCTGCAAAAATTTCTCTAGTAGTTAAACCATATGATTCTGGTGACACTTCACGGTATCTGAATTTTATTCCATCAGAATCATCAGCATTATCTCGGTTTTTTGATCTACCTCTTTCATTTAATTCGTCATTTTCAACTTCATCTATGATAGCCAATTTATTTGCTTCAACAGCATTTTCAACCATCTCTGCCAACTTCTTCTTTTCCTTCTTTGCTGCATTCTTCATTTCCTTTTTAGATTTTTTATCGGAAACTTTATCATCTGCATCATTTCTCTCTTCCTCATTTTGTTCTGCCTTTTCATTATCTTCCTCATCAAGATAGTAATCATTCACCTCTTCCTCATCATCATTCCATGTTGGTTTTTCAGAATCTTTATTATAAAATTCTTCATTAAATAATTCTGCAATGACATCATCCCATTCATTTTCTTTATAATCACTATTCATTAAAGTCTTAGTAATCTTATCAACCATATGTGGTTCAATCTTAGCGCCAAACTCCTTTTGTAATTGTTCCAAGACATCAGTCAATTTATTAACTTTCTTAGTCTTTTTCTTTTGGATCTTAGATTCTTTATCCTTTTTAATTTTATCCTTAACAATTTTTTCTTCTTCTCTTTTACGTCTACGTGAGGAGGTCTTTGATCTTCTTAAAGTGGCCTGATTTCTTGCATAGGAAATGATCTCTGCAGAATTTGGATCTTCATATCTAAAATTATAAGCATTCTCAAAATCTTCTACAGCATTATTGAAATCCTCATCATCTGATTGACCAGTTGCATCCAACTCAATAACTTTATCGCCTTCTTTAGGAATCCATGCATGTTGGGACATAAAATCTTTCAAAAATTGTTCATCATTTTCATAAGAAAGTTTATTATTAGTGGAATTGCTAGCATCAACTTTTTTAACTTCTTTCTTTTTCAAAAATCCATCATCGTCATCATTGTCGTCTGAATTATCATCCATTGCATTTTTAATTTCATCTAATAATTTATTTCTTTCATCTCTCTGTTGAACAACAAAGGATTTTTGTCCATCCACGGTCTCTAGTTCATCATCACTCTTCAAAGCATCACCAGACAAAATATTCATTCTATGATAATCCTTCAAATAAATAGGTTTTTGACTCTTCGCTTTCTTACTTAGTTCAGCTGGTTCATTTTCAAAGAATTTCACCTTTGGATCCAATAGTTTACTTGTGTCGTTATTCTTGATAGCTTCCAAGACATTATTAATACCCTTTTCTATATCTTCAGTAAGCAAATCACCATAGTCGTCTTCTTCTTCTTCACTAGTACTACTACTTTCAGTATCACTGGGAACATCCTTGTTTTCAACGATGTCAACGTCTTTATATGATTTGTTGTGATCTTGTAAAGCAGCTTCTTTTGCAGCAGCTTCTCTAGCAGCAGCTTCCCTAGCTTTCTTAGCAGCAGACTTCTTTCTTGGCATCAGTGAGATTCAGATATATGTGTTGATATTTTCTGTTGATTTGATTATCCACCAGACAAGTTACAAATGTAACAAACGATCACTAAACCACCGATAGAACACAAGTATAGCGGTATTTTCAATAATGAATATCAATCTTTGGAACTCATCGCATAAATATTTCACGAAATGGAAAATTTTCAAGTATATTCTTACTAACAGATAGGCAAAAAAAAATAAAATAGACAAAGAAAAGAAAAGCCCTCGAGGTTTCTTCAATTTTCCAAAGAGAGGGGGGTTCTGCCAAAAAATAAAAAAAATGTATATATTATATATAGAAATAGAAATAAAGGACTGAATTATTTGATTGAAGCATAAGGACAATGTGTTTCATGTACAATTATCATATTGGAACACTGGTGTCTTGTCGATAAGAGCTAGAGTGGTGGTATTGCAAAGATATATCTAATAGTCACACTACAAAAGTGCACAATGAGTTCAAGGGTCACTCCAGGTTTCACGAATTTGATCAAACAAGTCAAAATACCCAATTTGCAAAACAACATCAAATCAAGACCACAATTACATAAATATACACTACATTGTCTATTCACCAAGAACAATACACATTTTACACTGTGTTCACATTGGGAGGATCCTCAAAACCCCATATTAACATCACCTGATTCCACTTATGATAAAAAATTCGAATATTGGTTACATCTACCTAGTAAAGTAGAATTTAAACTGTCTACTGGTCCATTGGGTTTTAGAAAGGCAAATAGAGGTGAATATGAAGCTGGTTTCCAGACCGCCACTAAATGTTTAGAGATGTTATATAATCAGATCCGTCGTGATAGAAGCAAACAATCTACGAACAATTACAATGGCAATCAACATCGTAGTAAGAACTTTAATAATGAATTGGTTCCTGTGGATATTATAATGAAAGATTTTGGGAAAGGTAGAAATGCATTCATTGCTGCAGTGAATGGTAAAGAGGGTTCACGTATAAGACAATATATAAGACAGGTTAGTGATGCAACATGTTTAAAATTTGGTGGTGTACGTTCTCCAAGAATCCGTAGATTATAGTGTCGAGAGAAATGCTGATACATCTGTTTCTTTCTTTATTTTTCTGGATAATAGTAAATATTACACTCTCATGTATATACAAGTCTTCATATATATATATATATATATATATATATAACTACAACTATATCTAATTACATATTCTCTGTTTCATATTTCTCTTCATGATTTTTTTTTTTTCCTATTTTCCTGTCATGCACACATCCTGTTGTTTATTGAAAGGTTATATCGAATAATTACATTAGAATGACCTGCAATGGCTTGTTGTGACTTTTGTTACAGAGAATACTTAGCAGTTAACGTATCCAAATATCACAAAAGCCAACCAAAATCAAATCACTATGGAGTTTTTATCTTTTTCTTTGAAAGACCTGCAGTTTTTACAAGACTGTTTTTTTATCACTGAAGGTGTCCAGATGTTCATATGCATGTCTTTTTTGTTTTTCTTTCAGCTTTTTTACAAATTCCTATTTAGGAAACATTTGTGTGAAATTCAATATTGTACCGAATTTCTGCAAGAAATTTGTAGTTTTTGTTCCAGTCCCTCTCTGTACACACTGTAGTCTTTACAACCTGGGGGGGGGCGGAGAAGAAGAAACAAAAATGTGTCTTGCTTTCTCTCTGTCTTCTAGGAAAATCTCTCTCTCCACCAGCCCTTCCTTCCTTCCTCTAAGATTACTTCTCCACGACCCCTACTATCTCTTTGCCTGGAGGGGGAGGGAGGGGGAGAGAGAGGAAAGTAAACCTTCCCAAAGGAACACAGAGAGAGAGAGAGACGGTGAGCCTATCACTATTGCTATCTCTTTTTCTCGTCCTGTCTCACCTCCTTCTAAACTGTTTTTTTCCCCTCCTGGACCATGCGACAGGTTTGAAGGAAGAAAGAGACCATCATGAGATGTTTCTTCCCCCTTCCCCCGCCTTCAATCTCCTCCCCGCTGATTCTCTCTCCTTTTCACATTGTCGTCAAAACGACTATTGGCTCCAGCAAGTTGACAGTTACACCTGTTTAATAATAATACTATCCAACGTTTTGTAATTATTACTAGAGGAAAGGTTTCTGTATATTGTATGTCTTTGTACACTACAAGCACATACTTGTAATTTAGTAAAAATACTATTGATTTAAGAGACCCTTGTCTTTTTTTTTTTGTCTTTGAATTTGATAACTTGGCCCTTCTCTCTTTTTTTTTTTTTTATAATTACTTGATACATTGTAGATACTAACATAGTCGAAGGAAAAGATAGAAAAAAAATGGCTCCATCTGCTAAAGCTACTGCTGCCAAGAAGGCTGTCGTTAAAGGTACCAACGGTAAGAAGGCTCTTAAAGTCAGAACAAATGCCACTTTCAGATTGCCAAAGACTTTGAAGTTGGCTAGATCTCCAAAGTATGTCTCCAAGTCTGTCCCACACTACAACAGATTAGATTCCTACCAAGTCATTGAACATCCAATCACTTCCGAAACTGCCATGAAAAAGGTTGAAGATGGTAACATTTTGGTCTTCCAAGTCTCTTTGAAAGCTAACAAATACCAAATCAAGAAAGCCGTTAAGGAATTATACGATGTTGATGTCCAAGCCGTTAACACTTTAGTTAGACCAAACGGTACCAAGAAGGCTTACGTTAGATTAACTGCCGATTACGATGCTTTAGACATTGCTAACAGAATTGGTTACATTTAAATGATCTTCACCTTCTCCCCTGATACATACATAAATATATAGGGAAATAGTATATATATATATATATATCTATATTTTTTTTTGTTAATGTATATATATATATATATATTTAATTTTCTTAATATAACAAAAAAAAAATAATAAATATCGAAACTACTTACATTATGGAGACGACGAAAAGGAAAACGAAAGAAATGAATATATATATATATATATATGATTACGCTATTTACTCATCGCTGTGAGACAAGATCCGTAAAACGGATAAAAATAGATTAATAATATCAAGATACAGCATCATAGAACAACGGATCTCTTCATCACAGTACACCTTCTTTAACACCAATTGTAAATCAATCAAAAGATATATAGAGAACAGAATTGCACCGCACCAACCGTACAATAAATCCCATTTATCGTTCCATGGTATAAAGAAACTAGTCAACCCTAGTCCAATCATGATCCAAAGTGACCAATTCAACCAATAGTAGATCGAATCGTTAGATTCCATAAGGATGGAGAATCTGTCGTATTTGGATAGGATCGAGATCCCAAGGACAAGGATAGTAGTTATCACGATTGCTCTTAACACGATTTCATATCTGTATGACAAGGTAAAAAAAGTGACCATCCATGATTCAGCCAAAGTGAAGATTGATAACAGAACATATTGCCCACGTTTCCCATATACATACCAGGGAACATCTTGGTTTGTTTCATAGTTTTCCAACCTTGGCATTAAAGATAACCAAAAACATGTAACTACACTTATTAATAAGGATACGATAAAGATGAAAGTGTTATTTATCATGAAATCATGGAACGAGGACCATTGGAACGCCAGTAAAATGAAAGCTAGAGTGATGGATAATTGAAAGGATAGGATATTCATCACTTTACTTATGAAATGGGCTCTAACGGGCAATTCACAGGAAAAAACTTTTGTAGAATAATTGAAATCATCAGGTACAAAGGGGCCATCATAACTTGGTGAATTTATAACATTTTGATACGAAGGTGGAGGCACATCATTGTCAGTTGTTGGATACATAACGGGAATTGGTGATTATCTTATTTTATTTACACTTGCTTCTTTAAACTGTTCTATGTCTCTCCTAAAAATACACACTCTTTCTAAAGTAACAATATCTTCCATCTGCTTCCATATAATATATAATATATATATATATTTACATATCATTTTAAATAACTTGTCTTCTCAAATCAAACGAAGAAATGAAAAGGTCCCTTTTTGTTTCGTTTTGTTTTGTAGAGAGGTATTACTGGTGTATGGGTGTCATGGCGCCAGTGGTAATTTTTTTTTTAAATTAATTTTTTTTTTCTCGAAGAAACAAAAACCCAAAAAAAATTCCAACAGAGCGAAGAATCGATGATGATGATGATGATGATGATGTGAAGAGCTCGAGATGCCGGTTTTGACGTCTTGGGAGGTGTTCGATAAGGGAACAGCTTTGGTACTCCAAATGTTTCCCTTTGGTTTGTATAACTGATCTAAACGGAAATGGATAATTGGGCAAATGCATTGATTCCCAAAACCCATTCCACATAAACGTATCTAGAGTAAAGAGGAAGAAGGAAAGAAAACAAGAATATATATATATATATATATATATATATATGTGTGTGTGTGTGTGCATAACTATGAAACCCAATAAAAGATATAGTACATCATTTTATTCATTGTCTGCTTCTTCTGACACGTACTTATCCAGCACCGCAACATCCCCAATCAACACGTCCCTGGATTCAGTCTCGTTCCATGGTGACTTTTTAACAGATCTACCAAACATTAAACTGTTATTGATTGGAGATGCAAATGTAGGGAAGACGGCGATTATACTGAGATTCTGCGATGAGTTGCCTACTAAGGGACAATTACGCCAATTGAAACGGTCTAGGAGTCTGAGAAATTCCATTATTAACAATTCTTCCTCTTTGTCTTTAATGAATAATAAGGAATCAAAGGTGGAGCTTCTAAATAAGAAAAGTAATAGAAGGAGAAGGTTGGTTGGTGTTGGTTCTAGTAGAATGATATTCAATGACGAGAATAATGTGATAAGAAATAGATGGAGAGGAAAAGGCGTTGAACTAATTAATGAGAACGAGGAAAGGAAAAGGTACAGTTCCACAGATTTCGATGAATTCAATAAGCGAAGATCGTTAATATTAACCAATAATTATTCCTCTTTCTTCAATGAACAATTGAGATCACAAACAGCTACAGCAGCAGAAAGTTATGACTATAAATGTGGTAGTGATGATGATGATGATGATGATGAAATAATGTTATACACACAATCCACGATTGGTGTAGATATAAAGACCAGATTAATCAATATAGACAATCAATTTTTCAATTGTACATTTTGGGACACAGCAGGACAAGAAAGGTACAGAAATGCATTGATCCCCTCATTGTACAAGAATTGTAACGGGATAATTTTAACGTATGATATCACCAATTGGGAATCGTTTCAAGATTGCTTCCAGATATGGCTGATTGAATCATTGAAATATATACCGACTGACCAACTTAGACGATGTAGGATCTATTTGATTGGTAATAAGATCGATTTGTATCCTGAGAGACAAGTTACACATCAGGATATTTTGAAATCGATATACCAGGTCGAGAAAAGATTGAATGTTAAGATCCATGGAAATTTCGAAGTCACTTGTAAATGGGGGGAGATAATTAACAATATCATTAATTCTATTATTGTTGATTTGATATCGAATGGATGTTATCAGGATGTTAAAAGGAAAGAAGATATGGATAATAACTATTGTAATAATAAGAAAATATTACCTGATAGTGATGAAGAAAGGGAAGATGTAGGAATGGTTCAAATGAAAGATGATACTTTGGAAGGTAATGATTCATTTTATTCAACTTCCAGTGTGAGCTACAATAATAACCTTAACAGTATTATTGATATAACTACACCAAAAAGAGTGGAGACATCACAAAATACATATTCTTGTTGCATGTAATATTATTTATTATACATATATTTTATAAAGCATATGTAATGGACACACAAAAGAACAATTTAGAATAATTATCTTACCGGCTTCTCTTTCCTTCTCTCTCCATTTTTTTTCTTTTCTTGTTAAAAGTTGAAGAAAACAAGTTTACAAACAAATATTATATATATATATATATACAACATATATGAACAATATTTATTAATCTATTTATTCATCTTCTTCTAAAGTTTGAGCAGCGATACGGTCCAAATCTCTTTGACCATTTTCAGAGATTCTTCTACCACCCTTTGGAGAAATTTCAACGACACCGATCTTTTCCAAAGCTTGTAAAACTTTTCTGTTGATAGAACCAGAGGCATCGACATGTTTGTTTGGTCTAACACCTCTAGATTTGGCGTTACCGTACAACTTGTTCAACTTACCGACACCGACGTTCTTTCTTAAGTAGATGTGTCTAGCGACGGAAGCGGCTCTCTTGTAGAACCAACCTTCAGCGTCTTGTGGTGGCATTTCATTACCAGCAGAGGTTTTGACAATGTCAACGTAACCTGGGACTTCTAATTTACCTTGTCTTTGTAAGAAAGAAGCGTAAGCGTTAATGAAATCTTGAGCAGCAACGTCTCTGTATCAAAACAAAAAGTAAAAGGTGAAAAATAAAATGAAAAAAATTTAAAACACTTATTTTTATTTTCAATGAGTGATTAATTTTTTTTTTGTTGTTAGTAAAATGTTCAGTCGATAATTTAATAATAAAGACAGACATGAAATGAGATAATATTGAGTCTGTTCTTATTTTTTTTTCCATGTTATGAGTTGAAAGATATAGATATAGATATATAATAAAAAATTATAGGATATTCATACTTTTCTCATTCTGCAAAATTAAATGTTTTTTTTTTCTTTCTGAATGATACTATAACTTTTTTTAAAATATTATATATATATATAACAATAATAATAGAAGTGATATCTCCCCTCAATTACGAGCAAATAGGTACATACCTAACGGAAACACCAGCCATTTTGTCCTTGTCTTAATCGATTTGGTTATTTAAAGGTATATTAAAACTTGAATATAATCTTAAAGAAAATTGAAAAGACCCACTTAAAAAGAATGCTTTTTATAATTAAAAAGTTATGTTTAAATAAAAGGAATAAATGAAAATACCTGTAGAGAAGAACCGGTAAACTCTTAACACATTGAAAGGTAATTACATACTAACAATAAGAAGGTAATAGAGGAAGGAGATGATTCTATATGTTATAACACAAACACTTACAAAAGAGGATATAACATTATTCATTATTGGTAAAATGATTAACAGGTAGTTTACCCAAACAACACAATCTTTAGTTCAAGCAATGAGAGATGGGCAAGTGAATACTACTTACTTCCCTCTACCGTCTGTGGAGGGAAAAACTGGACAGACAGCTAGACAGACAGACAGACACACAGAGAATGTTTTTGAGACAATCCACTTCTGTTGCTTGTGACTACTTTTCTCAGTAAACGGGAAAGAGTGCACTCTTCTGTTGCTTGTTTACAAGTAGTGATATTTATGTCTTAAAAAGGAAATATCGTGTAGAAAGAGAAAAACTACAGGACTGTTGCAAGGAACACTACAACCCACACACCACCGAGCATACTAGAGACAGAGGGACGGTGTGTGGGTGTTTAAACTCTTCTTCTTCTTCTTCTTCTTTCCCCTCCTCTTTTCTTAAGACAAAATGAATAATAAATATTATACAACAAGAAAAGAGGAAAGCATAATATATATATATATAAGAGAAACAGAGGAAAAGATAGACAATTAATTGAAACAACTTGTTCAAAAACTTTAATGGAAAAAATTTTCGGGATAGAGAAAATCATTTTTGAAATCGTTATGTATTTTAAGTAGGAGTGTCGTTGTTAATATTCTATACTGTTTCGCGTAAAAGGTTGATTTCGTTTAGAGAGAGACTCCAACCTTCCCTAAATATTCTGTTGACAACTAATGACATATACAAAATAGAGAACATCTTATAAGTTACCTATATGCTCGACCTCTATTTAGAGAGTGTGTGTGCTTCTTGAAGACCTATAGAGTTCTTCTTGGTGCTTGCTATTCTTATTTTTTAGAAGAAAGAAGGAAATGAAATGAAAGGAAAGTGACAGATATCATCTTTCACGGACGACTGCCAGAAGAGGAAAGTTGGGTTTGACACTTTCATTTCAGAAATTTTTCCGATCTTTTAAAAAATAGAAAAGAGACAGAATGAAATTTCTCGAGCATTTCGTGTCTGTCTTCTTTTATTATTTCTCTTTCCTTATCTCCATTTCGTTGATGATTAACGAAATGAAGTGATACTATATATATTATCTTATTCTTACCATACTGTCGCCACCTGAGTAATGGACTGTCATAAGGGAACTTGTTCCCACCAAGGTTTATTTGTTTGTTAAGAATCCCTTTTCGTCCCCCCTTCTTTTTCTTCGACATTTGGTGTCGTTAAATAGTTTGAGGTTTTGGGGGAGAGACATTTGGTAACGAATTGGTTAATTAAGAAGATTGTTTGGTGCAAACTGAGTGTTATTGTTATTGTTGTTACTGATTTGTATGGATTAAAGAATGATTGAAAGGCAGGTATTTACCTTATTAGTAAAACAAGATTTGGGTCCACTGTGTTTTTATTGAATCATTTATCTTTAGTGGGATGAAAATATGACTATCCTTTCTTTCCTAATGATAATAATATTTTTTTTTATTTCGTTGATTTGTTCTGGTTTCAATTATTGCATTTCGTGTTTCAACGCCAAAAGAAATAAAATAAAATAAAATAAAATAATAATTATAAGTCATATTGTATCGTTTCGTCGTCCTTTAATTTGTTCTTATCTTTTAGTATTAAGAAATCTCTAAGATAATATTCTTTTTCTTTCTTTTTTGCTTTGAATTGCAACATATATAAACCAACCTGTTCTCTTCCTCTTTTTTTTTGGTGCCCTGTAACAACAAATCTCTTTCATCTTATTTTTTATTTGCAAGTAGTAGTTCCAAGTAAAAAGCAATCAATAATAGTAACAAAATACCATCAACGATCAATCATTTTTTATTATTCTAACTATTAGTCCCTCCTTATTGGATATTAAAGTAACACCAACTACTATTTCATTCCTTTTATAATTTTTGTCACATTATTAAGCTGTTTTTATTTTCCATCTTCTTTCTATTAAAAAAATATATATATATAACTATTTCAATAACAATGCAATTCACTTCTTTAACTGCCACTTTATTGTCTCTTTTCGTTGTTTCTTTTGTCTCTGCTGATGAGGTTGTCACTACCAATGGTGAAACTATCACTTATGTAGATATCACTACTACTCCAGAAGTAACTAAATCAGCTGTTTCTACTGTTTTAACTACTTCTACACCACGTGTCACTACCACTATCTCTCACAAAGAATCATCTTCTGTCTCCACCTCTTTATCTGCTTCATCTAATGTTACTTCTACAACCGTCACTAAATCACACGTCACTCAAGAAACTAAGACTATAACAAGTTGTTCCTCTTCTTCTAGTATACCACCAGGTGTCTCTACTTTCTCTGATGCCGGTGCCATTCTAAATAACAATATGAACGGTGTGATTGGATTGGTCATGTTGGCTGGATTATCCCTATTGTAATCCACATATTCATCCACCTCTTCTTCATTCACCTACTGTTATGATCATCACTACCATATATATATATTACCACTCACAATCACTCAATACATTCCATTTACTCAAGAATATAATAAATATATATAAATAAGATAAATGCTGCTCTAAGAAAAGGACTTTATTATTCTTTTGTTTTTTTTTTTCCCAATGAACCTTTATGTTGTAACTCTGTTTAATATAATTTATTTAATGTACCCAAATAAATAAGATATATATAGTTTCTAATTGTTGTGCGTTGTTCATATGTAAGCATTTATTCGTTTTGATTTTCTGTATAAGTGTTTCAAGTTGTCTTCATGTATACAAATACATCATATTCATATTTCCCATATTCAAGATTGAAAAAAAATAAAAATAAAGCGAAATTTTTCTTGTTTCCATTTTTCATAAATATACAGAGTATATACTAAATAGTGGTGTAGTGACATTACAGGATAATATATATATATATGTATATATATAGATTAACAGAGATACAAGCAACCCAGAGGGTTATGGTCAAAGATAATGGCATCCAATCGTAAAAGATTAAGAAGATCGTCCTTTAGTAGACTGAAAAAACAATTGGAAGTATTCAATCACCACAAAACGAATAAATCTAATTCATTTGAGAATTTAATAGATGAATCGTATGAAAATTTATTGGCTTTAGAATCTAATAATCCTGACGGTATCGAAAGCGATGGAACAAGTGGAGACGTATTGGAAGTAATTGAGAATGAAACAAGTGTCTTTTCATCAGATGTTCAGAATGATGATCTAATTCAAAACAATGAAGATTTTATCGCGTTTAGTAGTGACAGTGAAGAGGAGTCCGAAATTTCTAATGAGGTGGTGGATTCAGATGAGAGTACAGAAGATACTAGAGGACTGAACCCTGATTTTCCATGGTTGTTGAACCACGATCATTCAAAGGAGATTAATATCACTGATTGGCTAACTACAGAGATAAAAGATTTTGTCGCATATATCTCTCCAAGCAAAGAAGAAATTGAACAAAGAAATAATTTGATTAAAATGTTGCGTTATTTAGTGAGGCAGTTATGGCCGGATTCAAATTTACATGTCTTTGGATCCTACGCTACCGATCTTTACCTTCCTGGATCAGATATAGATGTTGTGGTCAACAGTAGTACGGGGGACAAAGAACAAAGACAGTATCTATACGAACTAGCAAGACACCTTAAATCTTCTGGATTTGCTACACAGATTGAAGTGATAAGTAAGACCCGTGTACCGATTATCAAATTCGTGGAACCTGATTCAAATATACACGTTGATATCTCGTTTGAAAGAACTAATGGTATTGAAGCTGCAAAACTGATCAGGAATTGGTTATCTGTCACGCCAGGGATGCGCGAATTGGTGTTGATTATAAAACAGTTCTTGTCCACACGAAGACTCAATGACGTCCATATAGGTGGACTTGGTGGATTTTCTATAATTTGTATGGTTTATTCATTCTTACAATTGCATCCAAAGATCAAAATGGATGAGATTGATACATTGGAGAATCTTGGTGTATTGTTGATTGAGTTCTTTGAATTGTACGGTAAGAATTTCTCGTACGATGAAGTTGCACTAAGTTTCAATGAGGATGAGTATCCAATATATGTGCCCAAATCCCATTGGAAAGCTTTATTGCCTGTGAAGAGACAATTTTCTATAGCGATCCAGGATCCAAGAGACCCATCAAATAATATCAGTCGTGGAACGTTTAATTTGAGTACAATTAAGAAAAGTTTTGCTGGTGCATTTGATCTATTGACAAATAAATGTTTTGAATTGAACCAGTGTACATTTAAGGATAGGATCGGGAAAAGCATATTGGGGAATGTGATTAAATATAAAGGAGCCAAAAGAGATTTTAAAGATGAAAGATCACTTGTTGTTAATACGGCAATAGTAGAAAATGAGAGATTCCATTATGAAAGGAAAAGGACATTTAAGATTATGGAAGGAGATGAAAATGATGAAAAGTTTTTAAATCCAAGTGAGGATGAATTGTTAACGGGTGGACAAGATGATATGGAAATGTACAAATTCGATAAAAATACCATTGAATTATTGACGACTTCCACCAAAAAACATAGTTATAGTGTTGTAAAGACTAAAAAGAATAAAAAAAGAAAAGTTAACCCTGAAATATTGATCAAGAAAAATAGTATATCTAATAAAAATCGAGAATCTATAGATGCTTTGATGGGACTATTAGATGAAGACAATGATTCAGACGACATTGGAAACGATACTAATGTTACAAGTATGGAATCTTCTCCAGTGCCACCAAAATTGGCTTCTAATAATAATATTAAGAGCCCATCTAAATTGAAAAGAAAAACTGTAGATGCACAGACGAGAAGAGAGTATTGGTTGTCTAAAGGTAACAGTCTAAGTTCTGGGAATATTTCTGAAACCATCTAATGCAAATGTATACATCATTCTGCTTCACAGGTTAAAAACCTTCATTATAGATTAATTACTTGTTGCCACTACCATGAATATCAAATATAGAATCTTCAAAATATCCACTATAAACACTTTCGCTCACGTGACAGAAACGAGGAAACAAAAGGTAGAAAAGATGACGCGTCTTTTCCTATTTAGGAAACTTCTTCGAGAATCGTTCCATTTATGTAAACAAAAGAAAGACAATAGAACCGCTGTTGGAACGCGAAATGACTTTTTTTTATTTTTGGTTCGAAAGGTTGTTTGAAATTCCGAGAAAAAAATAAGTTTTTATTTTTATTTTTATTTTTTTTTTTTCTTCTCGAGGGCAAGGTGGAGAAAGAAAATAAACATTTTGGTTATTTGCTAAAGTCCAGTGAGTGGTGGCATTATATGAAGGTCACAAAGTGTCTTCTTCATTCGTTTATCAACAACTATAAACGTTTCAATAATTTTAGTAGAAGAGGGAAAAAGATAAGGTTTTCTGAAATAACATACCATTATTAACTTCGTCTCTATCGGTGCTTCTTCTGCTTTACTTTTTATTTACTTATTTGTTTTGTTTTGTTTTTTTGTTTTCATTTGTTTGTTTGTCTGTTTTTAATCAGTTTAGTACTTCCACGATTATTATCTGCTTTGACCCACCCACTATTTTCTATTTTTATTAATAGTTTAAACATAAACTATTTGCAGTTGATTATTTAATTTGATAGACACATTATCCTTCCTTTTTTTTTTTTATATTCTCTCAGTTTATACATATTTTAGATTAAACATTAAACATCTAATACATTATAAGAATTATCATCAATATTAAATAGACAGATAATTAAATAGGTAAATTTTGTTAATTCATATCAAGATTAATAATAATAATAATAATACACATTAATTATGTCACTGTCCGCTGCTGCGAATGATATGTCTGATAAAGATTTTAGTAATATCGGTCCTGCCCCAAGACCTCCAATGGTAAGGACCGGATCTGCAGCTTTTAATCAAACTCAACCTATAACGAAGTTTATGAGCCAATTGGATTTAAATAGACATGCGAACTCTCCTAATTCATCTCGAAGTAATTTATACAACAACATAAATGGAAGCAACACTAGTATGAACAGATCATTCTCTAGTCCTTTGACACACCAAATGAGAAGTAGGAAGACAGGGACAATTTCGTATAAAGATGATGGTGTCTTTTCCTTTCTATGGCAAAAGAGATTTCTAGTATTAAATGATTCATATTTGACATTATACAAAAATGAAAAGAGCCAAGATGATCCAATTCTAAATATCCCACTGACTAGCGTCATCAGTGTGAGTAGAAATCAAATAAAACAAAATTGTTTCGAAGTGGTTCGAAACACCGACAGAAATTCAAGTGGTTCTTTGTCTACTAGTAACTCATTGTCTACTCTAGATCCATCTTCTAAGAAAATAATATATATCGCTACTAAGACCGAACAAGAGTTGCATTCATGGTTGGATTCCATATTCGCTAGGTGCCCTTTATTAAGTGGTGTTTCGTCACCAACTAATTTCACCCATAAAGTTCATGTTGGTTTTGATCCGGAGACTGGTAGTTTTGTTGGAATGCCTACCAATTGGGAAAATTTGTTAAAACATTCAAGAATCACAGGTGAGGATTGGAATAACGATTCTGCTGCTGTTATTCAAGTACTACAGTTTTATCAAGAGTATAATGGTATTGATTTAAATAATAATAGTAATAATCATCCATCAACTGTACACAAGTTAAGAACTAGTGGGAATAATAATAATAATCATTCTATTGGTCCTTCAAATAGAAATGGCAGCCCATCTTCAAATTCATCGCCTCTTAACTCTCCAAGTTCTACTTCTAAACCTATTGTCAGCAGCGCAAATACATCCTTTGTAGGTTCCAACGATTTAATGCCACAAAGAAGTGCTCCGTCCCCAACGAATTTGAAATTACAAAATAATAAGACTTCTACTGTGTCTGGTTCGGATACAATCTCCTCTAAACCAACAACCCCTCAACAAAGAGTACCACATTATCAACTGCATAATAATATAACGCCTCAAAAACTACCACAGAAACAGCAACAACAACAACCATATTCTAAAAATCAATACTCAAATACTTCAACTATTGTTCCTCCACAGAGGTCACATTTAAGGCAATCTCCATACCAAAATCCATTTCAACAACAACAAACTCAGAGAATTTCACCGTCTCATAATAATGAAAATCCTTATATTCATAACAATAATAAACTTCCACAACAGAACTTAAAGCAAAAGATCAATATCTCACCTGTTAAAACAAGTTTTATACCAACCAATAATAATTACAATCATAGTGCTGCTTCTTCAGTCAAACAAAGTCATGTAATGTCTCCGACTGGATTGCAACCTCAGAGAGCTGCACCGGAACCACCCACCACCCATCAACAACAAAGAAATGTTGCTGGTAATAACAACAAGGGTAACAGCAATAATGTAAATATTAGTCTTGCGGCTGCTGCGGTTGCTATGAAAAATGAATCCCCAACTAATAAATATAATAATAACAATAACCATTATATTCCTATTAACAGATCCCAGCAGCCATTAAGACAGGCACCTAAAAAACCAGTACAACAAGAGTCCCCATCGAAACAGCCGAAAGCTGAACCACATAAGAATGATGCTGGTGTCACTAAACCAAAGAAGACATCAAAACCACAAATGTCCAATGCTGAAATTATGAATAAATTACAAAGTGTAACTATCAGTTGTGATCCAACACCATACTTCCATATGATTGAAAAGGCAGGACAAGGTGCTAGTGGTTCTGTGTATCTTGCTGAGAGAATTCAAATGCCACCAATTACCAAGACTTATGATGAAGAAATTTATGATAATATTCAAGTTGGAGATAAAGTTGCCATTAAACAAATGATTCTATCTAAGCAACCACGTAAAGAATTGATTATTAATGAAATTCTTGTAATGAAAGATTCTCGACATAAAAATATAGTTAATTTCCTTGAAGCATATTTGAAGACAGAAGACGATTTATGGGTAGTTATGGAATATATGGAAGGTGGATCGTTAACTGATATTATCGATAATAGTCCAGCTGATCCAATTACTCATTCGCCATTAACTGAACCTCAGATTGCTTACATTGTTCGTGAAACATGTCAAGGTCTGAAATTCCTGCATGATAAACATATTATTCATAGAGATATTAAATCTGATAATGTATTATTAGATAATTACGGCAGAGTGAAGATTACAGATTTTGGATTTTGTGCAAAGCTGACTGATAAAAGAAGTAAGAGAGCCACCATGGTTGGTACTCCATACTGGATGGCACCAGAAGTGGTTAAACAACGTGAATATGATGAAAAAGTTGATGTTTGGTCCTTAGGTATTATGACGATCGAAATGTTGGAAGGTGAACCACCATATTTAAATGAGGATCCATTAAAAGCATTGTATCTAATTGCTACTAATGGGACACCAAAATTGAAGTACCCTGAAATGTTATCATTGGATATAAAAAGGTTTTTAAGTGTTTGTTTATGTGTTGACGTTAGATACAGAGCATCTACTGAAGAGTTATTACATCATAGTTTCTTCGACAAGGCATGTCAGCCAAGTGATCTGGCTCCTTTGCTAGATTGGAAAAATTAGAATAGCATATTTTTGCATGGAAAAAATATTATTGAAACTTGATAAAATTATTAAAGTGTGTGTATAAATAAAACACATTGAATGGTATATACAGTACATAATCCTCTGTTATGCATTATTGAAAGAATTGATACGTTTTTAATATAAATGAAGTTTTTACTTATTTATGTTATTGAATATATTTGGTTCGGTGCACGTAATACGCATATACATACATAAACCTAATTATCTGTTTTTGAAGGAGAATCTAATCTTGCAAAATGAAGAGATAGGTTCAAGACAATGTCTTGTAGACCATTTACTTTATGGGCCACCGGGATGGTCTTTAATATTAGAGGGTGTAAATTCAAAAAATAATCTATTTCGATTTTGTAATTTTCTTGTTGATTTGTATTAATTATCATGTCAAATATCTTGTAAAGACCATTCAATAAAGTTAACAGTTCAATTTTCCTGACTTTTGGGGTTGGCGCTTTACCAATTAAGTTCTCGTCCTCAATATATCTTCTTAGAACAAGAGCAATTCTAAGGGTTAAATAGGGTGCTGTCAAATGTCTTAATAGCTTATATTCATCATTCGACAATAATAGAAAATCAATAAGGTTATCTAGACAAGATTCAGAGCAGGAAATTTTGCTTGAGAACTTGGATTCAACCGTAGAGCCAAATATATTTTGGTATTCAAAAGCACATATATTTTTGATAACAGTATCAGGGTTACCACTTTGAGATATTAAAACTTTTTCGATGTTGCTGTGTTCGTAAATAAATGAAGCATTCCATACACAGGCAACAAATTCATGTAGATTAACTTTATTAATCAAATTTATTACATCTTTCTGTAAAAGAATCGATTTGAAGCCATTATACTCCAGGATATCATCCTCTTCAGTTTGCGAATCGGTCATATTCGCAGTTTTTTGGATTGGGATACAACAAGATTTTAAAAACAGATTTTGAAACTCCGAAGTAAATGAATCACTAAATAATGATTGAATCAGTAATTCAAACAGACGTGTCGATAACATTCTAAAAGATTTAGATGCTAAAACCCACATTGGATAGTTTCCTTTATTTGATAAAGTAATCAGGGGTTTTCGAGTTAATATATCTGATAAATTTCTTAATATCTTTAAAACAATTTTTTCTTTAGAAGACTGTATTTGGATATTAGCAATGGAATTCATTCTTTCGCATAAAACTTCCAAGGATCTAAAACTGATGGCCTCAAATGTTGGTATTCTTCTTAAACTAGAATCCGATAATTTAGGTGCTAATTTTTTCATAATCTTTTCTCTTGTATCGAACATTAGTGTTGCCATAGAACTCAACTGAAATAAAATTAATAATTCAATTTCATCAGATTGATTGTTGTCAAATTCCTTTAAACTCCTTAAGACACTCTCTTGTAGACCTGAAGGTTTAATATTATCCTTTGTATATGGAGGAAGTAACGGATACTTAGATGCAGCATTAAACAAGGTCAATGAACTTTCAACAAATTCCGAAGAAAGAACGTTATGTCTTGTGACTAGTTCGTAAACGTAGGGAAAAGCTGATATCAATTCATAAACACAATCATAATCACTCTTAGCTTTTGAGTTTTGTTGTTCACCGAAGTCACTATAGATTATATTATAATCTAACCAAAGTTCATACGATCTGGAAACTAAATCCTTTGGAATATCGGGGAATGTTAAAATAGATTCCAGCATTCTCTTATAATTGGATATTGCTATAAATTTGATATCAGCTGATTGAGAATGAAACAAATACTGTAAGGCATTGTATAATTCAATCCATGCTTCGGTATTAATTAGGACACTACTTGAATCAAAGTTATTAAAATGTATAGGGTATAAAGAAACTAGTCCACTTATAGAAATATCATAGAAATCAATATAGTTAAACATATCTTCCTCTAAAGGTTTCATTGTTAGAAGTGGTTTTATTACTACTGAGTAAATTAGTTTCCAACTTGGTAAAAATACAGAATGTGAATCAATGATTCTAAAAAAGGTTTTGATAGCACCATTCTTAACCTCGCGTCTTTTATCCTTTGAACATTTAATCAAACTTTCTAAAAGATAAATCCATAAACCATTATAAAAATCAACCAATGAAGTCTTTTTTGAGGTAATTATTTCCATGAGTCCACCTGAATTTATTTTTTCTTCGAAATTATCTGATATTTTGTCACGGAACTCTTCTTTAAATTGTGACCTTAAGTAGTCACTAACTAACCAAAATTGACTTATTGAAGAAAATGAGATATTCAAGTTAATATCTTGATTCACGTAATTAATCAAGGTATCAATGACATATTTAACTGTTTCTAGTGATAATGATTGGAGAAAATCATCTGAGATTAATTTGAAAACATCATATGAACCTTGAATCATTTCCATTCTCTTTTGTTGTAATACAGATAAAAGTGATGAATCTTCAATGTCTTGAGATTCAATGAGGGTTATTTTATTGGACCAAAAATCAAATGGAACATTGATAATATGAAATAATACTGGCCAGGATATTGTTATCATATCACCAAACTCATTCAGTATTTCTTTGACGGATAGTAATAATTGCAAAATTATTTCAGCGTCAATGGTAATGACACCTTGATAAATATCATCTTTTGACATAGGTAATTGCGATAAAACAGATATACAATCCATGATAGCGTTTATCACGAGTTGTTCAAGCGATTTGAATTTTGAAGATCTGAGATTAATATCTTCAATTAACCCAATCTCTTCAGTGGCACCTTTAATAACATCATTAAAAATGCGAGCTACGTAATGACGTAAAGAAGGACTTGCGATATTTCTTGAACCTATTATTTTGATAAAGTATGAAATAATCATTTCCCAACATTCCTTACCCTTATTGTTGTTTAGGAATCTTTCTGTGTTATAAGAACTTATCTCCCCGATTTGTGTAATATAAAAACCTTTATTATAAATACAAGGCAATATATCACCATCCGAGCCTATTGGGCAATGATTTGTATTCATATTATTCAATGTATTATCCGATAATTCAGTTAAACTTTGTATTAATGTTTTAAAGGATGCAGTTGAATATGCTGGTGTGTTTTCAAATAATTTTAAGATTCCAGTTTCAATTGAATTGATATCATTTCGAGAAAGCGAAGGTGCCATAGGGACATCTTGGGAATAATTGTTTTCCATAAAATCAATTGAGGGTCCATATATGTAATAAGATACCCATTGCCATGTGACGAATATATATTTCCAACTGGCTTTATTGAAACTTGTACCTAGGGAAATAGATAGAGATATTAGTGCTCTAAATAGACTTACATGTCTTGATGTAAATGTTCTTGGATGTAATTTATGTTTTTCTAATGGTTTGTTTCTGGAAGAAATATCATTACTATCATTATCATCATCATTTATTTTTTTACAACTTTTTTCATTTTCCTTATTTGAGGTAACACCATCAAGTTTAATATTTTCATCTAGTTGTTCTTCTGATTTGCTATTATTGGGGGATAAAGCTAGGATATCTTTTAGTGGGATATTTTGGATGACACCTTTAGTGAATACATTAAGACATTTATTTAAATTAGGTAATAGTAGAAGAACACCAGCACAATGGGTCAATTTTTGGAACGATCTGACCATATTATGGAAAAGATGATTGTCTAATGAAGTAGAAAATAAAAACATTGTATTTAATTCAAATAAATGTTCAAACATACCTGTGTATACTATTGTCATATCATTCTTGTTTATATCGATAGTTGTACCTGTATGATTTGTATAGATCTTTAGGGACAAGTCACTTAGTTTTTCAGATAATTTATCTGTAATGGATAATATCAACCAAATTATGTTAGCAATATTAATTGCTGGTGGTGACACTTTATCGAGTAATTGAATAAATTTGCTATTTGTACTTGTAGATGATGAACAATCATGAGTAATGATAGGCATATCCATTCCTTCGATGATTTCGGAGACACTTAGTATAGATTGATAATCATTAGATTTTAGTATATTGATACATTCCAGTAAAAGGGTTGGAATGATAGAAGTTTTTTTCTTTCCGTTATGGTTATTATCATTATCATTTTTTTCATTATTATCATTGTCATACATTAAGTAAAACTGGGTTATAAGTTCAAAATCATCAGAAAGGTCATTAAACAATTCTAAAGTTAGAACACGTTGCCAATCAGGTGCATTAGAGCCGCTACTTATGGTATGAATCAAAAGGGATAATATTACCTTTAATTCTAGTTTTAAAATTGTTAAATATTCCTTTCTTAACAAAAGTTTAATACAACGATAGCATCTGACTGCGATAGAAAAATTATGCGGAGCGGTTATATATCTAAGTAAAAATGGAATTGCTTTGACTCTTAATAAAAACTGTAAATCTGGGTAGGCTAAGAATACAGACATGTTATTTTCTAAGATGGATTCTAATATTTCTAAACCATAATCTGTTGGTAATTTTTTTAAATCTAGAATCTTATCGTTATTGTCATGGTCAACGTCCTTCATTGTATTTATAGAAGCAGATGATGAAAAGGCAGTACTAGTGGTGGCAGTAGCGGAGGATTGAGACTGGTTATCTAATAACGATATAAGATTTGCAAAAATTCTATTGACGTCAAATCTGTAAGCATTTACCTTAATAATATTATCACTGTTATTATTTTGATTATCAATTAAAACAGGATATTTATCTTGAAATTCTTCTAAATCATTTAAATTTGTATCATTAATATTATTGTTTTCTACATTAAGCATATCATTTTGGACAGTAGTAACCCAATCATAAGATAATCTTTCAAAGATCTCGTCTATCAATTGTTGCATAGCTGCATTAGCTGCACTTGTGACCATAGTGGATCTGTTAACTAGTGAAAACAGATTAGAACAACACTGTAATAATTTAGTCACAAGATTACCATAAAGATACCGTGCATAAGTTTTAAAAAAAATCGGTAAGATCTGCAATATTTTTAATTGTATGTCTGTAGCCAAATGAGTAGCTTCAATGAAAGAATCTAATAGATCAGAGAGTCTTTCCTTAGGAATGCATTGTATACTGGATAACAATGGTAGACATTGTATCGCAATTGAAGTTAATTTAACATTTCTTGACGAAAATGATAATATAAATGGGATAATGAAATCAGGGTGTCTTATTAAATCTTCATTACTGTGTACCGTGGTTAAAATGTTGATAGATTTATCACATGCCTGCTTCAATTGAGAATTCTTCCTTCTTTTAGATTCGGATGCCAATACGTTTAATTCATGGTTCAATTGTTTATAAACTGTATTGAATGGAATCATAGCTGCCTTCTGAGGTATACTCGTCTCTCAGTTTCCTTTTTATTTTTATTTTTATTTTTTTTTTGTTCTGTAGTGAATTGTTTTGTTGTAGAGATTAATAGTTCGAAGTACAAATTGCAGTAAAACACTGTATAGACATACACAGAAAAACACAACTTATTCTAATCTACCTGTTTTAACGTCTATGTCAAATATAGCAGCTATCTTATTTTATCTTCAAGTGGTTTTAAAAAGTATAGTTGTTTCCACACTTGCAACTATCTTTATATTTTGAATATTTCATTTGTTTTCAACAACTTTCTGGGTTTTGTGTGTGGATTCGACTGTTTTTTTTTTTCTCCAAAGAAAGAAAACCGTTTAAAGGAAGAGTCATAGGAAGAAACGAATAAACCAACTTTAGAAAAGTCAGTTTTCTAATTTTTTGTGTGTACATGTGATGTTGGTGGAAATTGTGGATAGCTTGAAGATGTGGTTTGAATAGTTTCTTGTTGAATAAGACTTCAATAGGACGTAGAAGAACAATTATGTTAATAGCTGTGAACAAAGCTGGAAATCGGATCATGGTGCCATCTACAAGCACAGTTATGAGTACAAGGTTGTATTCATTTTGGAGAAGTGAACCTACAATAGGTAACGAGAAGAGGGTGTTTATTATGGGTTGGAGGTCCAAAAGAATTAATTGGAATCCAACAACCCTTAGATTCATATATACTGGGAATAAATTGAAAGTGAAAATGGATAACGCAGAGAGCAAACCACTGAAAGGACAAGATAAGAACACCATTTCAAGACGAAATAAGGAGCAGTTAGATAATTATGCTAGTATAAAGATGCAAAAGAATGAAAATGATACAGTTGATTCTGGTAGTAGTGGTGGTAAAAACAAACATGGCAAACCTATTTCAAAATCTATTATCCCAAAATATAACAGACCGATGAGACGTGTGATCGTACCCCGTGTCCCCTCTACAGACTACATTCCAAGTAATTCTCTTCATATTGAAGGACTATTTGCAGGTTATAGACCTCTTTTTTTGGGTAATTCTGCTTCTCCTGTAGATGGTAGTGAAAACTATTATGATATGGGCAACAATCTATCACCTTTAGAAAAGAAGGAAAATAAAAAACTTGTTGTACCCTGGAATGTTTCAATAAGTGGTATTAAATTCCATGAGCATAATAGTGGTATTTCAAGTAATATTGAAGAAGATCCATTTCAAAATATTCCGGATAAATTACTATATACATTGAGTCCTTTTAAACTTTATTTAGATGACGCAGATTTATGGGTAAATAGAGATAGTAATAAGTATAGTAAAGGGAAGAAGAATCCTAATAATGATAATAATAATAGTAATAGTGGTAATATTAATAGTGGAGTTATATCTTCATATGGTAAGAAAAGAAAGAAAAATGAAATGGTGGTATTAAAATTTCACAATTCAAAGATTGATGATAGACCTGAATTTGTTGACTTATATAATATGAAGGAGCAAAGTCATTATAATGAAAATACCAATCTGATTTCTTATTCAAGTCACAATAATTATAATTACACGCAGTACTATGGAGAGATTAATCAAAGAAATATGAAATTTAGGAAGCAATTAAAAAAGACACAAAAATTGTACAACGATGAATTACAAAGTTTAGCATATGAGTTCGGATTCATTAGAAATGATCAAATTAAGTTTCGTAATAACATACTGTCTCTTAGTGAATTACTAATTGATAAGTTTGAAGAGCTAACTGGTTTGAAGATCCAATTACACAGTCAAGAGAATAGATTACCAATATATATATATTTTCAGTTAAATCTTGTTACAAAGAGAAGATTGAGATCGATAATTTCAAATTCGATCAACTTACAAACAGGACCTATATTATCATCATTGTTGCCAAATTTTGAAACACATTCACAGGCGAATTACTATCATGAAAGATTTAAAAAAGATGTAAAAAAAGTTACTTCCAATCTATTAGAGGTCATCCCATCTTTACTGTTTGTCGATACAGGTAAATCGGTAGATTGTGTTTATCAAAGAAGTCCAATTCCTGGTTTTAGAAGAATTTATTGGTTAAATCCTAATAATAAAAGATTGCGTATGATGAATAAGAAAATTGGTTCTACAATATTAATTGGAAATAAAATGAGAAGAAATTTCTTGTCCATAAGAAAAACCGGAACTCGATTCAGTGAACCAATCACTCTGCAAGGAAGGACAATAAGTGGAGTGTTTAAAGAGTGGGATTATTACACTAATTAATCTCAATTATTGTTTCTTAGCTCCTTAAGGGGTAAAAGTGTGTTGTAATTAATATACATATATGTATGCGTTTATATATTTATGTATTAAAATTTTAATAATATTCCTACATATTAACTAATAGAACCTTTGTTTGTTCTAATCAATTTACCTAGTGGTGATGTTTGCCAAAATCCCTTTCAAAATCTTCATCATAATAAACATCTTCTTGTTCGGGTTGCTCATTAGAGTAATATACCTCATAAGTATTATTGTTATTATTAAAAGGATGAGCATGTACGTTTTCTCCATTGTTAAAAGAAAGAGATAGGTTAGAGTTTATATGAGAATCGGTAGAGTCGTCTGAATCTTCAGAATCATCAGAATCAAATACTACATCCTTTGTGTTATAAACATAAGTAGCAGGTGGTTTATCTAAACCAATACGTCTCTTTATCAATTGAAATTGCTTCTTCTTAGAAATTTTAGTTTGATCACTGTTAGATGCTGAACTAAGTGAATCTGAACCCAATTTTTTAAGGATAACATGATCTGTGAATAAAATAAAACTGTTATAAGCAGAACTAAATTTGGCTTTAAACAGATCAATTTTCCTTTCCCTAGGGTTAAAATTGATTTCATTGATACTTTCATTATCTGTGGTTGTATCTTTTGAAACCGTATTAGAATTACCTTCAAAAGCATGGTTTGAAAGATTACCAGAAGAAGGTAATAGTGTATCTGAATATTGCAGTCCTAGCATATTATCTTCAAGTGTATATCTTCTATTCATATTACTGTTTTCGTGTATATTTATGTCTGTAAAATCTGTAGAGACATCTAGTTCATGTATCATATGATCATTCACATCATCGTCATCATCATAATCATCATCTACCCCTTGATCAGTATGTTGAAGTTTTAATGTATACATAGCAAAAGCAAAATTTTGTTGTTCATTGTCAAATATAGGCTTACCTAAGATACTTTGAGCTCTCTCAGCCCTTTGTAAATTGGATAATCTCTCAAGCCATTCCCATGGTAGAAATGTGGAACTAATATAGCAGGCATCAGTAAAAAGTTCACCAAGTTGTGAAATCCATAGGTTAGATACATCTGCCAGGAAAAACCCTGGTAACAATAAGACGGATAGTATCGTCAGTAATGTAAGAAACATCATTTGAGGGTTTTTCAACCAAAATTTACTTTGTCTTAAAGCAAATGAGAAGATGAAACAGGTGTATAAAGTTTCCATAGCAATCCTAAATAGATATACGAATACTGGTAAAATATCCCAATTTAGCTGTCTATGATTCGGCACTGATGTTAACAATGGTATGGCCCATAAAACCGTAGTTGGGATTATTAGTATTATGCCACAAAATAAAATTATTCTTTTTTCTTTGTTTCTCTCAAAAGTTCTCATTACAATGAATACTTGACACAATTGTAATATTATCAGAGAAATAAAATGTAACGATATAATACCAACGTTATGAGCCAATGATTCCATAACTTGAGAAGATATAGTAACACCTAAATGAATATGTTGATCTCTTAATAAGACAAAAACTCTACTCAAAGCTATTATAGCATTAATTGTACAAAGTAGACAACCAGTTTTGAATAAAGTAGATACAAATAAATAAGATTTAGGTCGGATAATCAGAAACGTCAATATCGTTAGGAATAATGTCAATACGAAGCTTGCAGAATATGAGACTAATAATGGGAATATACCAGAGGTGAAATCTCGCCCAGCAGCGTATTTGGCACTGATAAATCGTTTCCAGTCACTTTCGGCCATTGGCAGATAAGATCCAGGAATGCCAACATATTTAGCAGCCATATAAGTAGGATTATCTTTATAACAATAATTTTGAAATTGGATATTATCAGCATACCAAACCGGGTTTGGAATATCTTTACTGATCAAAATTCCGTTACCTAAGTTCATCTCCAGACAACTCCCATAAGGTTCTGCTTCCTTAGTATTGGGAAGCCTCCAAATATTTTCACCCATGCTAGTATATATATATATATATATATATGTGTGTGTGTGTGTAAATATGTGCGTAATATAATATCTTGAGTTACGAGCATTTAACGATCTCTCGATCGCCCATCCGTGAAGATTTCTCTTGTTAATGTTGTTTATCTTCTCTTTCTTGCTTTTGTGCAATTCCGAATTCTCGAGTCAGTAGTATATATTCAATCCTCTGTCTTAATATATGTAGATCTGCCTGTCTCTGTGTTAGTATCTCTCCAAGCAATTTCCATGTCTATAGTTACTTGTAGGTTCTTGGGTTTTTTTAAAGAATGTTATAAAATTTGAAATTTTTTCTGCGACATTTTGATCTACATAGATGCTCGCACATAAAAATATACCTTTGAGATCATCCCAGAATATCACTAGATCCTTTTGTAGATTGCAAAGAGAGGGTATTAGATAGAGAAGGAAAACTGGACGTGTGACTGTGTCTATGTGTACTTTTTAAAAGAAAGTAATACTAAGTCAGTTGAGGAGGAAAGTCATACGTAAAAAGAACCCCTTCTTTCCCTTCTACATATATATTTAATCGAGAAGATTACAACATGGATTCACATTTACAAGTACCAAAGAAAATACCAAAATCTTCATCTCTTCCTGATTTTCATGGTATAACAAGGATGAGACACTTTAATATGGAGATGAAAAGAGGTATGTCGCCAAGATTACCCAAATGGATACCACCTGAAAAGTTTCAACAATCAACAGGGGACTCCAACCAATCATTGCGTAAAGGTGAAATAACTTTTTTTGCTACTAATATTGCTAAGACTGATATTGGGAAGTATCTTGGTGATCATGATAATAGAGAGGAAGTTAATGACAATGATGAAAATCTTAGCTTTATTGACCTTTATGGAGAAGAAGGGATATCCAAAGCAATTGAATACGATAAAGATATTAGTGATAGTGACGATGGAATAGAGAATTCAATAAATTATCAAAGTAGTCATAACAGTCAACTTAGATTGAAAAGTGCATTTTCCACAAGAAGTGATTTGTTTACCGGATCGTCTATTGTTGAAAGTAGCACCTTTAATTCGTGTAATTCATATTTATCTTTAGTACCCAAAATATCTGTTGATGATAATGGGATCTATGATCAATATGGGTTCAAAAAATATACGAAATGGGTACCTGAAATAACATATGATCGTTGGTGGAATAAGTACTCCACATATTGTAAGAGAAGAAAAGCGAAATGGAGACTATACTTGGGTAAACATAAGATACAATCACAAATGGATCAATCTATACCTAAAAAATTTCCAGAGAGAAGTGAAAAATTGAAAAGATATATAAGAAAGGGGATTCCATCTGATTGGAGAGGAAATGCATGGTGGTATTTTGCTAAGGGTGATGATCTATTAAAAATGAATATTGGTAAATATAAATCTTTAGTATATGAAATGGAACAAATTATAGATTTGTCACAGAATGATAGAGATAAGAGAAGTGATCTGAATAAAGTGTATCTAGACATGGAGATTATTGAAAGAGACTTGTATAGGACGTTTCCAAATAATATATATTTCCAAAAGGATGAGAATTCTAATGATGGTGAGCCTGAAATCATATCTGCATTAAGAAGAGTTCTTGTAGCATTTTCAATATACAATCCAAAGATTGGTTATTGTCAATCTATGAATTTCTTAGCAGGTTTACTATTATTGTTCTTGGAAGAAGAGAAAGTCTTTTGGATGTTGGTGATAATAACCTCTAAATATTTACCTGGTGTACATGATGTTAGTTTGGAAGGTGTAAATATTGATCAAGGGGTATTGATTTTATGTGTGAAAGAGTACTTACCAAAGACTTGGAAAATTATTGAATCTACATGTGAAATGGTACCTACTTTGAATGATCGATAACACTCAAAGAATGGGCGTTTTGAAAATGATTTTATTTTTAAGTTGCCTCCTATCACGTTATGTACTGTTAGTTGGTTTATGAGTTGTTTTATCGGTGTTGTTCCTATTGAAGTTACATTAAGAATTTGGGACTGCTTATTTTATGAGGGATCGCATTTCTTATTTAAGATGTCGTTGGCAATTTTGAAAATATGTGAGAATGAAATGTTACATAATAAGTCTCAAAGAAGAATACCAGGCATCTCTGCAACAGGTTTGGGAATATATTCCAAGTTTAATAATGATAAGAATAATGGCGGTAATGGGTTCCGTATTAATTCCAGGGGAAATGATAGTGATATTATGTTATTTCAATTGGTACAGAGTTTACCAAAGACGTTACTAGATCCAAATGATTTATTTGAAAGAAGTATATTTAAAAGAACAGCGAAATTTAATGATTTGGAACAATCTATGATTGATAATTGTAGGAACTATGTTATGGATCATAGACGAAAATATAAAGATTACGTGAATTTAATGAATGAGCAACAAGGTAACGATACAAAAAGAAAATCAGTAGGTAAGACTTCAATTATAGAAAGCAATATGGAAAACACGAGTAATGATAATATTGACAAGGATAGTAGTAAAAATAACATAGCAATGACTGCAGAAAACTTATCTGATGTGTTAATGAACGAAAATTACGAGTTTAGGAAAACTTCGACTAATTTCAGGTGGAATAATCTTATTTCGAAAGGAGGAGCAAGAAAAAAGCATAAGGGAAATGGTCCTTGAATCAGATTATTAATAGATACTCACTATTAAATAATCTGATGATTATTGATGTAAAATAAGTTTATTTCTTAACTTTTTAATTGTATACCTACTAAAAGAGATATTTAGAATTAGAGTTAGTATAACAGAAATGAATGTGTAGTAGTGAAGGGATGATTTATTTGCTGAGAGTTTGGGTTTAGTTTTATGTTCTTCTCTACTACTATGTCAAAAATTCTACTAAGTTGTGGAGTGAGGGAAAAAAAATGTAAAGGAGAAAAATTTCAAGATTTGAAGCAATGTGAATGTATGCGATGACTTTACTCGAAACGGAATCCAAAACAGAGGGAGCTCAATCACTTCACAACTGCAATACTCATTTATAAAGGATTGTACATTTGGAATTGGGATTCGGTGTGTTTAGAGTAATTTATACGTGTATATATATATATATATATTAATTTGCCTAGGTGTTGTTTTATTATATTTTTTTTTGTTCAAGAAACTGTTTATTTGAAATAGATCATTAAGAAACATAATGAATGGGGTTTTTGCAATTGAGAAACCTACTGGTATCTCATCCAACCAATTTATGTTAAAAATCCAACATTTATTCAATGGTAGTCAAGTGTTTTCAAAGGAGATTGCTAGAGCTACAACAGAGAGGATGCAAGAGTATAGAAAACAAACAGGGAGGAATCCCAGTAAGAGAAAGTTAAGAAAGGTCTCTAAAGTGAAAATGGGCCATGGCGGTACTTTAGATCCATTAGCATCTGGTGTCTTAGTCATTGGTGTTGGATCAGGGACCAAGAAATTATCAGAATATTTACAAGGAACTGTAAAGGTTTATGAAACTGAAGCATTATTTGGTGTCTCTACTACATCTGGTGATGTTGAAGGTGAAATTTTATCCGAAAACTCTGTAAAGCATCTTAATATGAATGACTTGAAGACCATTAAGGAAAAATTTGAGGGAAATTTAAAACAGACTCCACCTATATATGCAGCTTTGAAAATGAATGGTAAGCCTTTACATGAATACGCTAGGCAAGGGATCCCATTACCAAGGGCTATTGAGCCAAGGCAAGTAAAAATATATGATTTAACTATATTCCCTGATTCTTTAACAAAAAATCATTCGTATCCTCTATTAAGACCATTAACTGAAGAATCTAAGGACACAATTAAAAATTTGAATGCTAATTTGTTACATGATACGTTATATTACTCAAAAGAATACTGTGAAAAGAATGGATTATCTTCAGAGATTGCAAATATTGAGGATCCGATTCCAATCACTGAAGAAGAAAAAAAAGAGATTGACGACGAGGGTGATTCATATAGAGCTCCCTTATTGCATTTCAAAGCTAAAGTATCATCAGGTACATATATCCGCTCTTTGATAAGTGATATTGGTAAAGCTATGAGATCTTCAAGTTATATGGTTAAATTAGTTCGTTTACAACAAAAGGATTGGTCTTTAGAAAAAAATAACGTCTTTAAGTTGGAGGATTTCACTGAAAATGATGAATTTGTATGGAGTAAAGTTTTAAAATTGGTCTTTGAAAAAGGACCTCAAGTTAATGTTAGAGAAGAGCTTATTAAGGCTCAAAAGGAGTATAAAAATATTTTGAATAATGAGCCAGTCATGAGAGAATCGGCTACTGATCAACATACTACATGTAATATCACGAAAGAAGGTGAAAAAAAGGATTCAGAAGATATATCTTTGAAGAGAAAGATTGACCAAGTTTGAAAAATTGTTGGACGTATATATATATATATATATTAATTCTATTATAAATTGGTATAGCACAACTTATATATGTGTGTAAGTAAGTACCTATTAACAACATATTTGTATGTTGGGTTATGTGTCTGTGTTTTTTTTAAGTTTTTCCTAATTATTATTTAATGTATAACAACTCAAAAAGTCAGCATCATCTACAAAGTAATTATAACTGTTTAATAATAATTCTTCATTATTTTCCGAAGATGGACAAGCAAACCCAAAATCACTAGGACAATCTCTTACGATATTGTAACACATTTCGATGCAAGGAAGTATTTCATAGTAATCACGCAACGGTCTAACATAGCTATTAATAAAAGAGTTTCTGCTCTCATCTTTACTTCTTTTAATATAATATTTAGATTCAGTTGTAGTACAGCGAGGGAATATCACTGCACATAGCCAATTTTTGTACGATTTTGCACAGTCATCACAGGTCCTTAGTGGAGAATACCTTGCATCTAACTCCGAGTCACACGGTATCAATTGTAAAGCGTATGTAAAATTGGTGTAAAAGTTAGATGCAATAGTCTCATAAGTTTCAGCTAATAATTCTTTATTTCGACCTGTGAGTGATGAAGAAGGTACTGCATATGCAACACCTTGACAAAAATCTAGCCCATGGATTAAAGTACAAGTGTCGTCACGCTTTGTAGTGAATGACTCTGCAGAGAACAAAACACCACCGACGTCGCTCAAGATGTCATTATGTGCCACTTTTTTCACTAAGAAGGAATAGTAGGTAGTTGATGCATTTAACCCGGTCACATAGAAATATTCAGATGTACCATAACCATTGGAGGAGATATATTTCTGTACTCTTAGTCGATCTTCGTTCAAATTCTTACTTGTTGTTTTTTCCACTGCTGAAGTAGTCAAATAATTTCCAGATTTAATAGCACACAATGAACGAGTCAAGTTTGTATCGACTATCCTATTATACTCTTGTTCGGTGTAAATATAGACGTCGTACAACGCGGGGTCATAAACTGAATAATTTGTTGTTGAATAGACAATATCATTTGTCATATTACCAGACCTAAGTAATGCAGAATTATCATCAGTATCCAGTAATTGTAACCAGGACCTCTTGTCCCATTGATACACTAAATCACTCTCCGAGATACCTAACGTATAAATCCAAACAAGTCTTTTGTTATCCGGTGTGGATTCCAAGGGTTCCTTTGTAGTTTTGTTGTACAATTGGACCATTACATATAAGGTTGAATGTACCAATGATTCAGATACCGTGTGATTGGCTGTGTCAGATACAAAATCGACGGGACTGACAGCTAGCCTTTCCACATAACCGTTATCGAAAGGTTGAGACACGGCTAAGGATCTATTTGTGGTCATAGATTCATTAAAGGAATAGATGAGAACCAACTCTATATCGTTCGTGACATTGCCAGCTATATTCTGTTCCATGGCGGATGTGTCATTAGGTAGATATAGAGGGTACTGACAAATGTTACCACTCATAAAGATGAGCACTTCGTGCTTTGGTGCAAACCCGATTCCTGCAGCATTTTTATTGAGTGAGAAAGAATAGTGATCTAGTTGGCCAGGGGTAATGTTTGCGGAGATCGGTTTCCAAGAGGATATATTGTTTGAAATGCTTGTGAGTTTATTTGATAAGTTATTTCCTTGCTGGTCGAAGCTGCCAAACTTCTGACTATTGACTAAGGAAATAAAAAGCAAACTGGTCCAAAACGATAGAGGGATGATCATTGGAATGAATCATCCAGATATAAGAATTATTCTTTTTTTTTTTTTGTTGTTGTTGATCGAGAAGAAATAAAATTACTGAAACTTACATGTCTTAGTTAACAAGTAGTAGTGATGATAAGGGTGGTATTGGTGCAGGTGTAAAGATACAAAAAAAATGCATGCCCGATATAGGTAGCATTGAATTGGAGAACCACACCTATTTTTAGTAATAGTTTTATTTTTTTTTTTTTATTATTAGATTCAACGAATTTTCTGGGAGAGATCATAGATTGAAATTTCTGCAAGAAAGAAAAATGTGCGAAAAGAAAATTCAAAAAGTTTTTTTTTTTGTTCATTTTGGTGTTAAAAGATTGAAACAAAGAAGAAATGAAGAGGAAGAAGAAGATACTGTGTGGTGAGTTGTATTAACAGTTCGATAGTAGCAAATCTTCTTCTTCTTCTTTTTAAAAAAATAGCAAGAAAAGAAAGAGAGAGAAAATTAGTGGTATAACCAGGAATATAAAAGGATGAGTTTAATTAAAGATAAGAAAGACGAGAATTTGCCCTGGGTAGAAAAATATAGGCCCACAGATTTAAGTGAGGTCTATGGTCAGACCGAGATAGTGACAATTTTACGTAAGTTCATCTCCGAGAACAAATTACCACATTTATTGTTCTATGGGCCCCCAGGTACGGGTAAGACGTCTACTATTGTTGCATTGGCCCGTGAGATATATGGGAAGAATTATTCCAATATGGTGTTGGAATTGAATGCATCTGACGATAGAGGGATAGATGTTGTTCGTAACCAAATCAAAGATTTTGCGTCTACAAGACAAATATTCTCCAAGGGATTCAAGTTGATTATATTGGACGAAGCGGATGCGATGACTAATGCAGCACAGAATGCACTAAGACGTATTATAGAGAAGTATACGAAGAACACAAGATTCTGTATATTAGCCAATTATTCACACAAGTTGACGCCAGCGTTGCTAAGTAGATGTACCCGTTTCAGGTCCCAGCCATTACCTACAGAGGCCATAGAACGCCGTATTGCGAATGTTTTAGTGCATGAGGGGATCCAATTGAGTGACGATGCAGAGAAGGCGTTAATCAAATTGTCAAGAGGTGATATGAGACGTGTTTTGAACGTTTTGCAAGCAAGTAAAGCCACATTAAATACCGATGGTGATCAAAGCACCGAGATAGGTGAAGATATTATATATGAATGTTGTGGTGCACCAAGACCCAATGATATAAAACTAGTGTTAAAATCTATCTTAGAAGACGATTGGAATACAGCCTATTATACATTAAACAAAGTACGCAATTTGAAAGGGTTAGCCTTAATTGATTTAATTGAGGGGATCGTTGAGATACTAGAGACTTATGAATTGACGCAAGAGATGACAAGGATAGATCTACTAACGAAACTCGGTGATATAGAATATTCTATTTCAAAGGGTGGTAACGATAAAATACAAAGCAGTGCAGTCATTGGTGCTATAAAGAGTTCATTCGAACACGAAGTGATGTAGCGACGTGTCTAGTTGTATAGTTTCATAACACACATATATATATATATCCCATAACTATCGAAATGTGAGACTCGATATTATTTAATAGTAATAGTAATAATAATAATAGTAATAATAATAATAATCAATCTTGCTGCACGAAATGAATTTCCCTTTTCTGTGACTTGCACACAATTTTCTTTTGCAGCACGAAATGTTCCAGGATTTATTTTGTTTTTTTGTTTTTCCTCCCCATTTCTCTCTCGACAATACAATTATATATATATATATATATATATATATATATTTGTTAAAATGGGTGACACGAAATGACAGTATAGTACAGTACAGTATATAACTCAATTAAATGCTGTGATAAGAATACAAACACACATTGCAAGAGAATGAAGTAAGTAAGTGTCTGTGCCTCACATTGCCATACTAGTTGTCGTTTCGTGTCGTTATAATAATAATAATAATAATAATAATAATAATAGTATATGGCCAATATAATGAGGTTGAAGTAAAGACAAGAAGAGATGCGTCCTCCACTTTCGTTTGCCTTTCTCTTTTAACTTGTAGATGATGCAAGCAAGGAAAGAATATTAGACAACTTATAGAATTGTAATTACCGTCATATATATATATATATATGTGTGTGTGTGTGTGTGGGTTAGGGATGAAATGTATTTATTTTCTTACTTGTAAGTTATAAATTGTTCTTTTTGCCAAAGGAGAAAGAAAGTAAACCATATAGAAAAAAAAAATATATATATATATATATACGTATAATGAAGATGTCTAGTCAAATAGAATTGGAAAGTTTAATGAGAGGGAGAATAACGGATCGAATAATAGATCACTTAGTATATAAGACAGAGTCTGTGATATCCATAATTCCCGAACCCATATCATCACATAAAGGCAAGTTACCTACATTACGTGAATTTATAGTGAAATTGATAGATTACACAAATGTATACACGCCCACATTAGTGATGACGCTGTGTTATCTGAATAGGTTAAGTTTGAAACTCCCATCACACGCCACGGGGATGCCATCGACTAGACATAGAATATTTCTTTCCTGTTTGATACTGAGTGCTAAAAACCACAACGATTCATCGCCATTAAATAAACACTGGACAAAATACACTGATGGGTTGTTTACTTTACAAGACGTGAATCTAATGGAGAGACAGTTATTGGCATTATTGGATTGGGATATAGTGATACGAGAGGAAGAACTGTTGAGAGTTATGGAACCTTTATTGAACCCCAAGGTATCGGTTGTTGGTTCACATAAATTTGGGAGAGAAGATTCTATGTGGTCTACTCTTAGTAGTACAAGTACATTAGTGAATCCATTGTCTCAACAGGATCTAAATAAACCATTAAGAGAATATAATATAGTTAATAATTTGAAAAAGAAGAAATTTATATCGAAGGATAATGGTACCAGTAATGATACATCTAATCAAAATAATAATAATAATATGAAAAGAAGTGAAAAGGCATGGTCCTTTGGGAAGATAATGAGACAATATGGATTTTGAGAGCAAAAAAAATAAATGCATATATATATATATATATATTACAAAAGTTTTGAGATTTGATACCCGATTATCTATTTATACATCATTCTTTACTTATCTGCCATACCAATCAATTTAATATTTAATGACAAATATATATGCTTTTATTATTCTATCAGTCCTTTCTTGGTCTTAATCAGGTAAACTATTCTATAGATGTGTTATCATTACTTTTCCATACTATATCTACTCTTATTATTATTAGTATTAGTATTCCATCACTCATAAGAAACGACTCCAAACCCTAACAGAATATTTATCAATTTATTTATTTATTTATTGTACATTGGAAAAAAAGAAAAGAAGAAGAACAAATTTTTTTTTGTCTCTCTTCTTCTTGCAAAAAATATATAAAGAGAGGGAAAATGAAATAAAACGAAACTCAAAATATTTTCTTTCTCAACACTTTTCTTCTTTTTTGTAGAGAGTAAGTAAATCTACTGTATCACTTCTTAGAACTGTTCCATCCAATCTGAAACACAACACATACAGACTATTATATATATATATATATATATATATATATCATCCTCATACATTATTATTTCCATATGTATTAAGAAGGAGGGAAAGGATTTCAAAAAAGAAACAAAAAAAATGCACATATATAATAATAATAGTAATGAAAAGATGTGTAAGTGATGATACAAACGCTGTGCACCAGTCTGAATTTTGGCGTCTATTAATGTACTCAGACGTCATTGAAGTATCAAGTATACCCAAATTTCTGATCCATCTTTTTTTTCTTTATTTATTTATATATTTTTGTTTCTATGTGTTTATTTTTTTTTATTTCTTCCCTTTCTTCCCTATGTTCTTGTTGTGATAGGAAAGTATATATATATCTTGTCTTTAGAATACGACATGTACGGGTACGTTGTGGAATGGATGCTTTTTATGTACATCTAATATTTGTAAATTGCAAAGTTAAAAGAAGACTCTATATGGGGGGTCTTACATCGATGTGTAAGCGTGAGTAGAAATGTTTTCTTTCTTGTTGGTGTCCTTTGTAATATTACATGTAAATATATATATACATATATATTTAATGCCTTGTGATAAACTTTCTTTGTTTTGTTATAGAATTATTCTATTTTTTATTATTATTATTATTATTATTATTATTATTATAATTTGTTTATTTCTTGAGGGTTTCAGGCAGCTTCCCCTTGTCAATTCCATATTCTCCCAAACCTCTTATACCTCCCTTTTCACTGTCTGTTAATTTCACAAGTTTTCTTACCAAATATAAATATAACAAAAAAACACGAATATTATATAAATCTTCTATAATATAAACAACAACAACAACAACAACAAGACATACCTATAAAAACCAAAGGTACTTCAACTCATCCTTCCTCTCCAATTGCAAATACGTGTATTATTGATACTTAAATACACCAATGTATACCTACAACAACAACTACAACTACAACAACAACAACAACTACTACTATTACTACTACTACTGTAAGAAACTATTATGTCGTGCAACGTGACAAAGTGTGTTAAATTTCATTCTTTCCTTGTTTTTTTTGTCTTTTCCCCATCTTCCTTCACATGATATATATATATATAAATATACATACATATATATATGTAGAGAGAGAAAGAAAGAAAGAGACACACCACAGTATAGGTATCTAATCACTAAACACTCTAAATATACGTTTGAGAACACACTTAAGTAGTATATATTCAGTTTGGTTTAAGTTCTCCTTAGGTTAAAAAGAAAACTGTTTTTTTTCTTCTTCTTCCTCATTATTATTATTGGCATCTAATGATGTTCGTTAATAATCCAATTTATAATAATAATAATAATAATATTCATAACGGTACAGCTGGTACTCCAGTCAATGCTGCTCATACCAATACTACAAGTACCATTACTAATCAAAATATTCTTATGAATACTTTAATGAACAATGCTAATACCACTAACATGAATCCTGCTAAGACTAATAATATGCCTGGCATAAACCCGATCTCTTCAGGAATTAAATCCGCTAATCCAACTCACAACACTGTTCCTGAAGCAGCATCACATAACAATACTAACACTAATAATGGTAGCAACAACAATAAACCCGCTCCTCATGCTTTAGAAGATCCAAATATCTATCATTGGATCTGCCAATTGACTTATGGTCCACAGAAGGAACAGGCTTTATTAGAATTGGGTAGAAAAAGAGAACAGTTTGATGATTTGGCAGTGGTATTATGGTCCTCCTTTGGTGTAATGACCTCTTTGTTATCTGAAATTATATCCGTTTATCCAATGCTACAACCTAATTTACTCTCAAACCAATTATCTAATCGTGTCTGTAACGCTCTGGTACTTTTACAATGCGTGGCTTCACATCCGGAGACTAAACACCTATTCTTACAAGCACATATCCCGCTGTTTTTGTTCCCCTTTCTAAACACAACTTCAAGACACAGAACATTCGAATATTTAAGATTGACTTCCCTTGGTGTCATCGGTGCACTAGTGAAAAATGACTCTCAGGATGTCATCAGTTTCTTATTGAGAACAGACATCGTCCCTCTGTGTCTAAGAATAATGGAATCCTCCTCCGAATTGTCCAAGACTGTGGCTATCTTTATCTTACAAAAAATATTACTAGCCGATATTGGATTACAATACATTTGTGCCACACTAGAAAGATTCTATGCTGTAACTAACGTTTTAAGAGATATGGTAGAACATTTGACTGTACATACACCACCTGGCAGACTATTGAAACATATCATAAGGTGCTATTTAAGGTTAAGTGACGATTTGGAGGCTCGTAGGTTGTTGAAGATCGTCCTTCCACAAAAATTGAGAGATAATACATTCACTGAAGTCTTGAAGGATGACGTAGGATCAAAGAGATGTCTAGCTCAGTTGCTACTGACTCTAAATGACGATATCCAACCACAACCTCAGCCACAACAAATGCAACAACATGGTATGCCACAGCCACAGATACAGATACCTTTACCTCAACCTCAAATGACACAATAAGTCCATACTTCGTTAATCGGAAAATATTTCATTAGGTAAAGATCCTATACAGTAGCTTCCAAAAAAAAAAAATAAAATAAAATAAAATAAACATTATACATGGAAATGCTCCAAATATAATCCTTCTCATCCGCATCACTCATTCTGTTTCACCTCCATGGCCTCTCCGTAGTCTTACCACTATATATATACATATATTTTATAAAATAATTCATTAATTGATATCTTAATTATTGTTACGACACACACACACACACACATGCAAGCATATCCTTTCTCTGTTCTAATCCACAATGATACTAACTGACTACAGTCTTTATCTCAAAACTACCTCTCTCTTTCTCTGTATACATCTACTTTCTTTTATAACTACATTACATGCACAAACATCACTACAAACGAACTCTCGAGGTTTTCATCTTTGAAAAACCGAAACGTAACTATAATGGGAAAGAAGGAGGAGGAGGAAAGCATTCAGACAGAAGTAGTTATGCATATATACATGATACACATAAAGTTCATACATGTATCCTCCTATTGTGATCCTTTGGAAAGAAACGTATCTAGTTAAGAAAATCACAAGGATAAGGTTTTGTATTAGTTTGGTTGTAATTGAATAACTCGCGATTTTTTTTGAACTACACAATGTCCACTAAGACATATAAGAAATCTGAAAATCAAATGGCAGGCGAATTGCCTGATAAGATGACAATCTATCAAGATTGTATGAACACATTCAATGAATCTCCTGTGAATGCAAAGAGATGTCGTGTCTTAATTTCTCGTTTGTTAAGATTGTTAGCTAATGGTGAAACGTTCCCTGAAAATGAAGCCACTGCTTTATTTTTCTCTGTCTCTAAATTATTTCAACATCAAAATGATTCATTAAGACAAATGGTCTACCTTGCTATCAAAGAATTGAGTGGCATCTCAGATGATGTCTTGATGGCTACTTCTTCCATCATGAAAGATATACAAAATGGATCTGATTTAATCAAACCTAATGCCATTAGATCATTGACTTACGTGCTAGATGAAACTACTGCGTTCTCTGCTGAAAGATTATTGAAGAGTGCAGTAGTCAATAAACACCCATCGATCTCTAGTGCTGCTTTATGTACCTCTTACCATTTGTTGCCAATCTCAGAGGCCACCATTAAAAGATTTTCTAATGAAGCACAAGAAGCTATCGTCGATCTAAAACAATTCCCACATTCCTCGACAGATAATGGAAAATTTTATCCAAACTCGACTTTTATCTCTCAATACCACGCACTAGGTTTGGTTTATCAATTGAAGAAAAATGATAAAATGTCTTTGTTGAAACTTGTTAGACAGTTTGCTGAAGCTAATACTCTTAAAAATCAGTTGGCTAAAGTTCAACTGGTCAAATTAGTTAATGATTTGATCCATAGAGACCCACAATTGTTCCCACAATTCCAATCTTTGTTAGACAATTGGTTAACAAATAAATATGAATCTGTTCAGTTGGAGACTGCTAAATTGATTACCTCCTTTGCTATCAACAATAACCGTTTTGTCTCACAAGAATTGTACATTTCGGCTATCAACACACTACGTTCTTTATTGACTGTCCCACGTGTTACCACCAGATTCGCTGCATTAAGGGTATTAAACAAAATCTCAATTAATAATCCAGAAAAGATCATGATTTGTAACCCGGAATTAGAATCATTGATTAATGATTCAAATAGAAATATTTCTACTTATGCCATCACCACTCTATTAAAGACTGGTAACGCTAAAAATATTTCTTCTTTAGTCTCCACTATCACAAAATTCATCCACGAGGTCTCTGATGACTTTAAAATCATAATTATCGATGCTGTACGTACTCTCTCTTTGAATTTCCCACAAGAATGGAAATCAATAGTCAAGTTTTTGATTGATGTATTAAAAAATGGCGAAGGTGGGTTCAAATTCAAAAATAGTATCATTGAAGCACTCATCGATATCGTTTCATTCATCCCACAATCTAAAGAATCAATCCTTGAAAATTTATGTGATTTTATTGAAGATTGTGAATATAATGAAATATTGGTCAGAGTCTTACATCTATTAGGTAAAGAGGGTCCATTCACCTCTAAGCCTTCCCTATACGTTAGACATATCTACAACAGAGTCGTACTAGAAAATTCTATTATCAGATCGGCCGCTGTCATTTCATTGTCTAAATTTGCTTTAACTAAGAATGATCCAACTTTAAGAGACTCAATAGTCAGTCTTTTAAGAAGAATCGCTAATGATCAAGATGATGAAGTTAGAGATAGAGCCACAATTTCATTAGCATTAATCAATGCTTCTGAAAAGGAACATAATCTTGTTGCTGAAGAATTAATACAGTCTAAATATTACTACGATTTGAATTCATTAGAAAACAAATTGACTAATTATATTTCTACTAATGATGATTCATTTAAGACTCCATTTGATGTATCATCTATCCGTAAGTTTACCGAGGATGAAATTAAAGCAATGAGGTTGAAAAAGAAACAACAACAAACTTTTGAAAACACTACAAAGGATACTGTGGTACCAGGTACAAAACAAAAAGAGAATAGGGTTGATAATGACACTTATCAGGGTGCCAATCTTCATGAACATCAAGAAGATTTATTAGAGACAAAATATGCTGATGAATTGTTGTCTATTGAACAATTTAAAGAATTTGGTAATTTAATAAATTCATCGAAACCAATTCCATTAACTGAGTCTGAAGCAGAATTCGTGGTTCATGCAGTTAAACATATATTCAAAGACCATGTAGTCTTCCAATTTAATGTCACCAATACATTAACTGATACTATTCTAGATAAAGTCACCGTAGCTTGTAGTCCAGAGGGTGACACTCAACTGGAAGAATTATTCATATTACCAATTGATAGATTACTACCAAATAGTGAAGCTGCCTGTTATATTGCTTATAAAAAGAGTGAAAATATTGTCATGGAAGGGTTTATGAATATCTTGCATTTCACAACCAGAGAATTAGATCCGGAAACAAACGAACCATTAGAGAGTGATGAAGGTTTCGATGATGAATATGAAATCGACCCAATTTATTTGACTGCTGGTGACTACATCAAGAGTTCTTTTACCGGTAACTTCGATAACACCTTTGATGAATTACCTAATGAAGATGTTGCCGTATACAACATCAAAGAAGACCTTTCATTACAAGAAATTACTGATAAATTGATCTTAAACACAAGTTGTCTACCTGTAAGTAATACACAATTTGCTCCAACCGATTCCAATTCTCACACTTTGAAATTATTTGGTAAAAGTGCCTTTAACGGTTCCAAGATTGCGTTGGTAATTAGGATGATCAAGAGTTCAAAGGGTATTGCTTTGAAAGCTCAAGGGAGAGCTGAGGATGCTACTTTATGTGCTGATTTAGTCAATAACTTGATGTAGTAATCGAAACAGGAAAAAAAAACACAAAAAGAAACAGTTTCATTATTAAATTATCAGTCGATTGACAATCATTAATTCTATTTTTTTTTTTTCACACCTGTTTTTCATAACCTACTTTTTGTATATTTATACGTATATATATATGATTATTGTAATAAACTCTTTATTTTAATGCTTTGCTTGTATAGTAGACTAAAGAAGAATAGCACCTCAATGATTGGTTTTCCAGTCATTATTAAGTAAAAAAATCTAAATTGTCATATAAAAAGATATACCAATACATGTTTGTGTTTTAGATAACCACATGAAAACCAACTGTTCGAAGAAGAAACTATTTGGATCCAAAAGTTTGTCAAAGTGTCTCTATTATCCTGCCACTCCATCTATCTCCGAAATCGAACAGAATACATTACTTTATTATCAGAACTACTATTGATGGATAAGGAAGAATTAGAACTCAAAGAACAATTAAGGCTTGAAAAGAAAACATTTTGGAGATTAACATACAGTACTACTTCCAGTATTAGTGATGAACCAACAAGAGAAAAGACACCAGTGCTAACCAATGTAAATGACACATATCAAGACTTAGATTCAAATGAACTCCAAGAAATTGAAGAGGACCCTCCTAATGGATGTAAATCATTTGGATTCATGGCCCGTTATGATGCAAATATAGATAAAGGCGAGTTTCATGTCAATTTCGCTCAAAGGGATTGGGTATTGGCGAGTATTAAAATTATGAATGGAAGGTATTTGGATGGAAGAAAAATACCTGCGTATATATTAGATGAAAAAGATTTATCTTTTAATGAACTAGGAACAAATGTAGAAATAGAATACCCAGTGGAAAGAAACGGGAAATTTATAGATGATAGTGATGGGGAATAATCAAGAATAAAAATATATACTACATGACTTACTTCTATTTATATTTATCAAGTCAATGTATTCTGGAACTTTTCTTTTTATGCTTAACGCAGAGTTGAGGAGTGTAATCATGAATAATGTGTAGTATGCCTTTTTAGGTAGGGAATTTTCATAATAGAACTATTTCCACAGTGTATAGTCACTTTTTCACGTTCCTTTATAACTATAGGTTTATGAACAATTTTATAATCAGACTTTCCTTCTTTTCATTTCTTTTTGGATTCTATCCAAAATAAAGTGTATACAAGGAATAACTGGATGCTATGTGTAACTAATACGAGAAGAGAAATACAACCACAATATATAGTTTACATAAGTGAAAATTTAATAGAGTTCAGCACCTCTACTCTGTTATTAATTAGACAAATATAGATAATGTATTAAAAAAAATATGAAGAGGCACTTAATATTAATTTCTTTTGATCACAAAAATAAAACACTCTGAAATATATGAGATTCTTTTATATATACTGTGTTAGTTTTGCAACATAGAAAATTACTTGGTTATTCTACAACATAATACCCTACTAAATCATCTGTTAACTAGTAGAAACGACAATAATTCAATAAATAAATAAATTTTTTAAACCTTGTTGTTTTATTCCACAAAATGGTAAAAAATTTCAACGCTTCGAAAATATATATATTGTGACAAATATATAAACAACTAAAAATAAATACTATAATATATTGATTCAATATTAACTTGAATAGTGTAAATAATAACAAATAACGAGTATTATATTTGGACTCGAGATTCCGGACTATTTTGATGATTCTATTTTTAAACAGTTAAACTTTATTATAGGGTTAAAATATATACACATATGAAAACTAGAGTAAATAAATATTATAAGGAGTCCACAAAAAAAATTCTTGTTTATCTGTCTCCCACGTTGTCCAGTCATTCTCTTAGTAACCACTCAAAATTTAAATAGATGTTTCATAAAGCTGTACATCACGAGCAGGGTCTTTTTGAATAACGACACATTACAAAAAATAATTCCATAAATGAGTTTGGAAAGCATATTAAACTCCAAGTTTACATCATGAGAGAATAGAAAATTTGCAAATGCAATGGCTTTATACTTTGAAACTCTCCACTTTCATATTATAAGAAACATACGAGTACTATGTCATTCCTAACTTCCCTACTTGTAAGTTCTTTCCTCTTGGAAGCCTCAATAGTTTTACCAAATGTAACAATTACGACAATTCAAAAAGATCCTATAGCTTAAATATCCCTTGTTTACCCATATAGCCCTGTTTAACATTTATTTGGCTTTTTTTTTGGGATATTTAAGCAAAAATAAGTAATATCCAATTGGAAAACAAGTAGGAGGCAAATGGGTAATTGGAAAGGAAAGGATTCCAGTAAAAGTCCTAGATGAAAAAGTGAGAATATTTAGCTAGCAACACAGAAGCGAACAAGAAAATTGTGAGTAATGAGCACGAAAGATTGAATATCGTGTATCTTGCTATATAATTTTTTATCTCCAGCTACACCTTTTCAGTCATACATCTTTCATTCACGCAAAGTCAATTATTCTATTTAATGTTAAAACTATTAGAAGAGTTAAATACGTTACGTTTAAAAATATATAATATTCCGTGATATGAAGTATGGGTCTATTATATTTTTCCATTTCATTTTATTATATTTTTTGTAACGTGTTGTTCTTGTGAAATATAATGATATCTTGAGAGGCTACTGTAAGAAGGAGTAGACAATGGGATAGACAGATGAGCAAGAAATAGAATAACATACTGTTATATATTTACTACTTGCTCTTGTTTTTATTATCTGTGTGTTTTTATTTAAATAAATAGATTTATCTATTTAATTTTAGAATATTAAGATTTACACCTGTAATTTTTTAATCCAGGGTGATCACAGAATATCAAAAAAATTTTTTCAAAAACAATGAGCGGTACGAGAATCGAACCCGTGTCTCCACCTTGGAAGGGTGGAATGATAGCCACTACACTAACCGCCCAAATGCTGCACTTCTCTGTTGTAATTCGAACAAATTACAATATTTAATAAAACTTTATTAGAACTAGATAAATATGTATCAGCGAACCTGTAATACTATTGTGTTCTGGTTCTTTTTATATATAAATATATAAAATGTATAACAAAATTTTAACTAAAAATACAAACGAACTTGGAGAACTTGGAATATAAAATATTCTCCTTTTATATAAAATATTTGACCATAAGTTCAATTAGAAAAATAACTAACAACTTGGATTCGACAATAGATAAAAAACATGAAACAACTAATAAAATGAAAACAATAAAGAACGAAGGAATTAATAACAAAAATAACAAAAAAAACTAAAATGAGTCAACAACAACTTGATAACAATTTTTTAAAAACAATAAGGAAGCTAGGCCACATAACACTGAAACGAAAAGCACGTTACATGTTTAATACGAAACCAGTGGTGAGGTAACGCCATCACCTGAGATCCTATAATAAAATCAGTTGAGGTATTTCTTGAAAGAACATTAAAGGCCAAAATGTTGAGATATTTTTAACTCGACCTATAATTGGAAAAACCGATATAAAAATGAAATGAAAATGAGACAAAATAAAACAATAAAAATTCCAGATTGGGAAACACCTACAACATTCTCTTAGAGTATTGTTAACAATTAAAAAATAAGAATAAAGTTCAAAATAAGTTGACCAGGACAACCCATATATATTCAAATCTGCATTTTCTTAGCGATTATTATTCTAACATACTTTACCTCTTGTTGTTCTAGGGCTTGGCAATATCAACTATCCCCATATCTAGACATATATAAAGGTCATTTATTTCAGCTTTTGATTCCCATGTTCAGGTTACTCTCTTCTACATAATATTTTATTTATACAATAGGAACATCAAACCAAGAAGAAGATATAAGAGGATTCCATAACATAGAACATAATATATATTTTAGGATGTTTATAGTAATTACAAAACGTTTGTATTAATTACTGTCTTCTATCTAAATTCATGTGTTATTAAGATATATTTATAACTCTTCCCATTTACTATAATGCTTTACTTAGGTCCAATTAACTATACTATAATTTGTGAGAGAGATAAATATAATATATAATATAAAATATGTTAACTAGAAAAGGAAGGTTAGGACTGAATACATAGTTCTATATATCAACTCTCTTACTTATAAAAGTTTTTATTTTTCTGGTATGGAAATGTTAATGAAACGATTCCTCTCTTCTACATTCCTAATGTGTTGGTTGTAGTTCTTCTAAAAGTAAAATGGATAATTACTTAAAGAGAATAATTAGACTAAATATGTGTTGACCATTTATTTTGCAAACAGAAAAATCCAAGATTTGATAAATTCATAATTAAATATGATTTTTTTTTTTGTTTTTGGAAATACGTTAGAAATCCTTTTCATAATCTAGTGTTTAATTTTTACTTTCTTAGGGGAACGACATCTAGTACTCTAAAAATTCAATAGACCATAAAGGTCAGAAAACATGTTAACGTTTATTATTAGGCTTTCATATTGTCACAGAGGTGTATAATTAATTTTATTTTAGTTTGTTGAATATCTTTTATTGTCTTATCAAATTAGTTCATAGCAGGTGGAAAATCAATACAGAAACAGGCCATTTTACTGTTAGAGATAAACTTAACAACTCCTTATCAAAGTAATAACAAATTTTATTTCATGTTGCACACACTTTTTCTTGTTTTTGTTCTTCCGTTTCATTTTCTTGTTGGGCGTTTTTCTTTCTGAATTCTGTGATCATTTCTAGGGAGGTCATAAGAACTTTCTGGGAACTATGGAAGTTTTTCTAAAATTAATTTCCTGTATTAAATAATGAGTTTGGGATTACTCGTCTTTTCCACTAGGGTTTCAAGCAAGATTTTAAATTTTAAACACCTACCATTACCACTCAACCAAAGGAAGTGTAAGATACCAATATAATGATTAATCCCTACTGGATTGGAAGGTTCTAGAAAAAAATATGATGAACCAATAAGATTTTAACAATAGATTACTTCTTAACGATAAGTCTTTCGATCAAAAATATCCCAGAGTAAAATTGTGATTAGTATGATATTTTACCCCCCCCCCCCTCTGATATCCAAATAGGATATTATTTGTTTCCTATTAGGTTAATATTGGTAAACTATCATTTATCCCCAGAAATAAATATGGTAGCAAATTATAATTAACTATAACGTTCGACACTCATTTCCAAATATATATAAGGAACATGAAGTTGTCGATAATTCAAATTATTTTCCTCACTACTTTTTATACATCATATATTTTATTTTGCTTCATATTATCTTTTTATATAACTTCTAGATAACCAAAGAATAATTATTGAAGAACATCTTCAACATAAATAATACATATAAAAGCTTAATATATATATACAAAAAACATTTTAAGAGTGAGAATGATAACTAATTATAATATTAGTAAAGGCGCTCCTTCTCAATACTATTAGTTTATACCTAAAAGGTATAAGAGAAAATAAGATGATATTGATAAAATTATTAAGAGGATTGATAATAAGAAGAACTATAATAAGAAATATATAATTGTTTTACTAGTTTGAATCAACGAATACATAATTTGTAGGTGTTTATATGAAATTGATAACCATATTCTAGTATACAACTTGAGATAACCCTTACAAAGATATTTGAATTTTTTAAAAGTTGTTAAAATAAAAACTATTTATTAAAAGTTGAGTAAACTTACTATATGAATGTAACAAAAACAGAGACAGTGAATATTTGAGTTATAAATTTAGATACTGAAATGTTCATTTTTGAGAATTATCTTTGGTTGATTAAATTTAAAAAATATTTTTTTTTTAAAAAATTCACATCTATCTATAGAATAAACAGATTTGGATAGCTTATCTTGTATTCCATGATATCATGTAAATTTTAAACCTATAAAACAGTTAAAAGTTAAGACAAGAACAAAATTATAATATAATAAACTAAAGAGACTGTTTCAAAAATAAACATTATTTAAAAGAACCATATTTTAAATAAAACTTTACAAATAATATAAATGTTTGTTTAGCAATAAATACCCCCCAACAAATAATCTTCTAAGAGTTAATAAAGCACAAAACTTTAATGAAATGGTATCATTTACTATTTTGTTTTATTTAATTCAAATTGCATTTTAATTTACCTACATTTCCTAAATTCGCAGTATTTAACATCGGATATTTTTCTCACCCAATATACAGTAGAAAAAACTTGAACCACGCCTTGAAATAAATTAAAAAGACAACCTTCGAACAAGTATATTTAAAACTGATCTAAGTTTTTTTTTTTATTTTATGCATTTAGTTTCAGAATTATTGGAATATAATATTATATAAAATATCTACTATACAGGAAAAAAAAAAGATATTTATTTGCATTGATATGCCTTCTATATATGTACAGGAATTATCTCTATGATTTCATTTATTCAATTATTTAACTCTTCCAACGTTATTATTTTGGAATTATTAACAGTACGATGGACTTGTTCATTGACAAGCAAAGAATCCAGCTGTTTTTCCAACATCGTTTTTTTCGTGACTGTCTTAGAGCTTAATTTCCTAGTTTTATTTTCTTGTAAAATCTGATAATACGGATCATTTTCAACAACCAAATAACCTCTCTTTGCAGGATCACTATAATATTCAATATCTTTCCTCTTTGTTGGTCTTGCAGGCAAAGGTACCCAACCTCTCTTTTCCAAGAACCATTCAGGTTTTAAATGTGCCATCAACCCTAGGGGGGTAAAATACTTTGCCACAAAGGAACCACCTGCCTTCTCAATGGCCGCAATAGCCTTCTTCGACGCACACGTAGCCTCAATAGGCCATGGTAAGTCATAAATAAACTGACCTCTCGCCAAGATCTTTACCCCATCTTTAATACCCCCACTAATAAGTCCCGAATCTTTCATTTTCTTCATATTTAACACTTCCCCATCTTCCAAAGTGAGTCTTCCCTTCCTGTACCATTCCATAATCCTTTCCAAATTTAATGGAACATATTCTTTAGAATGGACATTGGTGAACCCAATTTTGGGGAACAGCTTATAAATAGGGGTCTGACCACCTTCAAACCATGATTTAACATGGCTTCTTGCCTTTTGGCCCTTTGTGCCTCTCCCGGAAGTCTTGCCCTTGTTACTAGACGGACCTCTTCCCAACCTTTTAAATTTCTTAGTTGAATGGGGGGACGGTTTTAAAGTGGATAAGATTTGAAAGAATCTAAGTGGAGATAGATGTGTTTTCGTGGATATATGAGTAGGTAACAAACTGGACCAATTGGACAACATGGATAAATTCCGATTGTGTGTTTGCGTTATGGTACGAAATGAGACGCAAGCATATGTGATCATGAGGATGGTTCCTCTCTTTAACCTGTGTAAATCTTCAAATGTTCTATTTTTAATTCACGATAACAAAAATCTCCTTGTATTTTCCTTTCTTCTTTTCTTCCCCTCCCGCTGAAAAGAATATCAAAAAAAAAAAAATAAAACATTGACATCAATACTTTTTCTTCTCAAGGTCTTTTTTTTTTTAAAGCACTAATAAATATCCCAAATACTTGAAAAGAAAACAATACACAAAAAAATTTAAATAGAAATGCATATTAAATTGTGTTACAATGTCATGTATAGTGGCGTGTATAGATTACATATATATACGTATCTTGAACCAAGAATGGGCATAAAATTAAAGGAAATGAATATTTAATATATGAAATTTGAGAGAAGAAAAGAGAAGAAGTAAAAATATTGCAATACTTTAACATTTTTCATTATCCATTGACGATGAAGTAGAATCACCAGATTCGGTTGTCGTATTGGCACTATCTTCATTATCAGAGACCCTTACCGATTCATTATCATCAGGATTGACTATTCTTAACGGTTTTCTTTCCTCCATCATATCTGGCAACGAACTCGTACTAAACCTTTGTACTCCATCATAGAAGGATGCATTCGTGGGTTCTTCAAACACAGTAGAAGGTAACTGAGAACGTCTCATGATATGTGTCTTCGATGCAGAAGGGTTTGTGAAAGTGGACATATTGTTAATATTGCCGTCGGTCGTTTCGTTCCTCTCAGAGACCGACCTATTTGTTGGTGTAGCTGAGCTATGTATACTACCATTCCTGATATTGAAAACATTCGAATTACTGTTATTCCTCGTACTTGACCTTGAAGGTAACTTCCATGCACAACTACTATTATTATTATTGTTGTTGTTATTATTAAATTTGCTCCTTATTGAGCCATGGTTTAGATAGCCTGTTGATTCAGGGATAAAGACAGTGTTAGCATCTTGATCACCGAAGGAATATGGTTGATACTGTTTAGATTCTTCAATGTCCAAAGCACGAGAATGGTGTTTCGTGTATAAGAAATAGAAAACGATCAGTACAACGATGATAATTACACCCACGACACAGCCAACCACGATACCTGCGATGGCGCCACGGCTCAACGGACTAGTTGATTTGTTATTATTTTGGGACATTGTTCCATTGTAATTAGTGTTTGATGATGCAGTAGGTACGACAGTTTCTACAACTGATACTGCTGTCATGACTACTGTGTGTTGTGATTCTTTAGATGTAGTTATGATAGATTCGGTTATAATCTTTGTAGTTAATTGAGCAGAAGAGACAGAGACACTTGTAGATGAGGAGGTAGAAGATATGAGAACACTAGAAAAGGAGGATGATATGGTGGGTGTAGTTGTGGTAGTACTTGTAGTAGAAGAAGAAGTAGTGGTAGAAAAAGAAGAAGAAGAGGATGATGATTGATAATCTGTACTTGATTGTGTTGAAGAGGTAAGTTCCGATGTAGTAGAACTCTGTGATAAAGTTGTACTAGAAACAAAGACAGATTTTAAAGTAGTCAAAGAAGAATGTGAATGTGAACCAGTAAGAACAGTAGTAGTAGAAGAACTTAAAAGAGAACCAGACACAGAAACAGTAGAACTTGATTCAGTGTTAGCTTTATTTCTATTAACATAAACATTCATATAGTCTCCATTCCCACTGCCACACATATCAGCCGGCCAACCAAAACAACTTGTATCACAATTAGATTCAGATTGTTTAGATGCCGAGAGGATATCTACCCCAGACCCGCAATAACAGTCTCCACCTTCAGTCAAAGCAATGAAGACAGATCCAGAACATTGATTCTCACAATATGAAGGAGATTGCCAGGTGTAAGATCCCTTTGATGATAGTCCCATAGATTGTAATGAACTTGAAAGAAAACATCCACTATATGAAAAGACATCATTAGCAATAGTGAATGAGATATAGAGGGATAGTATTGATATTATTATAGACAGGAGTGTAACCGACATGTTTTATTTATCTGCTGTGTATAGTAATACTGTAAATAAAAAACTACTTTTTTTTTTTTTTTGGATATTAATTATTAAACTTTAAATATGTATGAATATTAAATATTATCTTATTGATATTACAATAATAATAATATTTTTCTTTCTTTCTTGAGTGTAGATAAACCAATTCAATGAAATGAGAGGACGATACAATACGATAATAATATAATAATATATATAAATCAACGATCACAAATATATGTAAAGCGAAAGGACACGGGTATTTTCCTCGAGAATATATATATATATATATATATATATATACCAATGTTAAATCCAATTCCTAGGAAAGAGAAAGAGAGAGAGAGAGAGAGTGGTTATTAATTCTTTAATTACATATATTGCTTCTTTTAAATAAGAACGAAAAAAAAAACAAAGACTATGTTATAAAGCATATGAACAAGGACTAAATGGAAATGAAGAAAACAGAGAAACAAACATCAAGAATGCCTATGAAATGGGTTCTTACACAGATAGAATAACGAAGGGATGATTACAGACATATATATAAATTGACCAGTTTAAACTATTCCAATACATATTTATTTAATAACAAAATCTCACAAATTTAGCAGAACAACACATAAACATCGTAATTTTTCTTTATGACGTTTTTTTTTTTGCCTTTAACTATTTGGAAGTTCGAAAGAAACAAACAAAAACACGAAAAGCAAAAACAGAAAGGATTTTCCTTCGAACATTTGTTTACATGTGTGTATTTATTATATATTTATTATATTTTCGTGTATCTTTTCTGTTGTTCTGGCCCCGATTATTATTTCCTATTGTTTCCTTCCCCTTCCCCCCACTGAAACAATAGGAAAACAGACGCGAAAAGATCGACAAACAAAAAGATACTTTTTTTTTTCTTCTTGTTTCCTTGATCTTTTGATAATACCCCCGTTTTGTAATTACGCACGTGACTGAGTAGGACGTATGAAATGATGTTTGAAACAGTGTCCTTTCTTCTCTCTTTTTTTTTTTTGATTTTTTGATTTTTGATTTTTAGAAGTGAGAGAGTAATAATAATAAGAATAAGATGTTAACAGGGTATATAGTGGTAGTATCACATATGAGACTTAAGAAGAGTCACACACACACACACACACAAGAAAAAAACAAAAAATTTAGCAGTAGTAGTATTAAAATCATGTCCTCATTGAAAGCATTAGACAAGAAAGTTGCAATTAAAAAACAAGTGTATAAACCAATCCTCTCTAGTCCCTACGTCAATGATTCGCACAATTGGCCTCATGTTAATGAACAATCGTTTGTTGTTGAACTGTTCAAATCAACCATCTTAAATAAATGCGTCCATCTAACTAATGTAGACATGAAACATTGGCCATGGACCATCGAAATAGATTACAATAAAATAATCTCTTTATTGTCCCCCCATGACGACAACATCGCCTCACCTTTGGAGAACTTCTTCCTGTTTGTCTGTAATAAAGATACCAAATACATACCATCAATAATGCTACAACATATCCCTACGTTATGTTATCTGTCTCCGCATGATGTGACACTAATACAACTGCCAACCGGTTCATTTGAAATGATCAGAAACCACGGCATTAATATCCAACATGGTCTTTTGTTGTTGTATATTAACGATCAAGTAGATCATAAATTTGTCTCTGCGATAAAGGAGAGAGTGCAAAGTGTATCACTACCTTGGTTGGATGATTTGAATAGATATAGATCAACTAATCTAGATCTTTTGAAAACAACTCAACCGTTACGTTAAAAGTAATATTTAACAATAAATAATTAAGTAACATTCAATCATTTTGTTCCCGTGAGAGTTGGGGGTTCGAATCTTTTCCCTTTCCCTTTTCCTTTTCCTTCCCCCCCCGTTTCAATGGAAAATTGTAGAACAAAATATTTTCTTTTTCCTTCTTTCTTTTAAAAAAAAAAAAGAAAAGAAACATTGAAAAAAAAAATTATATTATTTATATAGAATAGAAAGATCTAAAATTGATGTAGTGGTGTTAAAGTCATTATTATTATTATGTAGCAACATCCAATAAAATACAAAACCAAGTAACGATATATACTATATCATACTTACCCTTCACTACTTTGCCCTCTCTCACACATCCACACACTTAATTTGTTCTCGTCATGACTGTCCTAAATCCAAACAACTGGCACTGGGTCGATAAAAACACCTTGCCATGGACAAAACAATATTTGAATGAAAAATTCGTTAATTTTGAAATAACTGAAAATAACACTACGGTCAAAATTATACAAATAAATAGAATCAATGGCGATTCTAACGTCTCTCAAAGAAAGGGGAAACCTATCTGTTATTTCGATCTGGATCTTGAATTTAAACTAAAACTAACAAGTAATGAAGACGATGAGGATGGTACGTTATGTGTTCCCGAATTCATGCATGATGATACTGAACCTCCCATCAACATTAAAGGTTTCAATCAATCCAATTCTAAATTCATTCAAACTTCTTTTGTTCCTGCATTTAAAAATATTTTATTACAATACCAAAATGATCTATTAGCACAAAATTCAAGTGATTTACAAGAATAAAACAACCATCGCCCTTCTCTACTCCCATAAAAGATGGTTGTTGTTATCATCATCATCATCATGACGACAAGACATACGTATATAAATAATAAGTTATATAACAAATAAATAAATACATATATAGAGAACTTTCCATAATTTAGTCGTCCCATACATTTTTTCGTTTTTTTTTTTTTTTTTTTGAATGGCATTCTTCTTTCATACTCTTCTTCCCGCAATCTTTGTCTTTCCTCCCTCTCTCTTGTGTGTTCTACGCAAAAAAAGTTGACAATGTTAAAAAACAAAAGAACAGAATAACAAAAATGTCATCGTATGTTAACAACTAGTCAAACATCAACTTTAGAGAAAAAATCGTTCAATCACCTAAATATGTCCTGTGCAGTGGAACGGACCACCACCCATCACATAAAAATTTAGTACTACATTCAGTAAAAAAAAAAAATGCAAACTTCACGTTAGACAACCCCCCGTCCTCCCTCGGGGGAGAACCATTAAGGTTACGATATGTGAAGATCTTCCAGGGGATTAACTTATTGACCAATTTTGCGTGGTACAGACAAGATAAATTGATTAAGAATCGAAGTAACATCCCGTACCTTGATTCTCTACCAAGGACAAGGATTCTTTTGTTCTCATTAGGTAAACGGATCCTAGGTGTAGACCCAAATAAAAATAACTAGGTAGAAAATGAAGGTGAAAACAAGCTGATTTTTTTTTTTTTTTAATTCCATTTAGTTGGGCTTATGCATATTATACTTTATGTAAATTCGAATCTCGTATTCTTCTGGATCCAGCGCTTCTCCATTCCTTCTTTCTCCATTAATTGGAATATCATAAGTGTATCTTCTTTCTTGTTAAACAAACAAACAAAAAAATAAAAATCTATGTACTGCTAAAGACAATAATTAAAAAAAAAACACCTTATAACAGTGCTCTAGATCATCCCTTCATATATATATATTCATAGTATATTATATCATTTAGTTAGCTATCAACGAAGTCAAAAAAGAAAAAACAAAAGAAATGAATCTACAAGAAGATTCCAAGCAACTTCCTCAAAGGTCCCATGAACTCTAAAAGGAACTTCTAGAATTTCTCCCTGGCCTTCCCAAATAAGCTACAACCCCTCCTTATCTTTATCACACAAGTGAAGACAAATATCAAATAATATAAAAGCTCTCCATGGTTTTATACCTTCTCTGTAACTAATGCATTTATTATATTATACCTATATTTTCCCTCCCACGAAACCCTAAATATACACAAACTGCTTCGTTCAATTCTGAAATTTTTTCATTTTGTTTTAAGCAAGAAAGGTGGAAAGAAAGGAAAACAGAGAACAAGAAACGGTTTGAATAACAGAAGCAGTCTATGCCAAGACCTGTTGAACAATATATTGGATATTAGAGTTTCCTACTTGGATGGTTGCATTAACCTCTCTCTCTCTCTCTTTTTTTTTTTTCTGTTTTTTTTTTTCCTTTATTTATAATTAATACAAGTGATATAGACGTACCATTAGCTTTGTCCAAGTGTAAGTAGGCAAGTTGACCATACAGGAAGAAGATGCCAACCAACAACACTTTCTATTCCTCTATTGAAGAAGAGTTGTCCAATTTAAAAGATCAACTATGGTCTCAATGGGATCAACTGTTAGATAATAAGCAAAATAGTGACAACAATGAAATAGATAACGAGACATTATGCCTGATTAATAAAGACGTTCTAACTTTCGAATCTCTAATCGGAACGTTAATAGTCGCATTCAATCAATCGAATAATTCTTCGTTAACTTTATCTTGGGTTCGGAGTCAGTCCTTTCGGAACAATGATAAGTTGTCGTTAGTCAAAGACGGTTTGAATTCAAATGATGTTATGGTGTATGATGACGATATTATGAATTCCAATAATTTTAATAGATTGAATTTAGAAGATTCATATTTCGATATTTTGAGTCATATTAATTGGTTACACGGTTACAGATTGCAATTAAATGAGACTATCTTATTGATTAATGAGGGGAAACTGAATAGAATTAACAGAATAAGAAATGAAACTATTGAACCAAACCCAATCGATGATGATCCTCATTATAAAAACAGCCAAGAACCTGAGTATGTATTGGATACTAAGGAACAATCGACAAGAGATAAACTATTGAATAAGACTCAACAACTGACGAATAGTTTAATTAAATCAAACACCCTTTTACAGTCAAGTATCTTACAGAGTGACCTAAACTTGGATGATTTAAAACAACAAACCCAATCATTGAATCAAATACAAGATAAATACTCACAATTGGAGACTATTTTCAATAAAACAAATCAGTTGGTTAAATCTTTAGAGATGGCATCCAACCAAGAGAAAAGAGACGTTTATATCTCGCTGGGAGTCTTGGCTCTTGCTATTTCATGGGTAATATGGAGACGTATATTTAAGGGTCCAACGAAATTGTTTCTTTGGCTTTTATTTAAATTTTTTAAAGGCATACTTGTCTCCATTGGTGTTGTACAAAGGATTACAATAAATAATAGTAATAGTAATAATAATATTCCTACAATTTCAAATACTATAACAACTGGATCAAGTATAACCACCGCAACAGATATTACTGCGTCTCTTGAACAAGCTGTGGATGACGCATTCAGTCGGATCCTTTTACATGACGAATTATGATATTGATTTGATTGTTACTCCTACTCTCTCTATATATATATATAGTGTATATTTACTGACATATTTCCTATATAAGCAGGTTCCATCCAATGTGATACTCACTTCTACACATTGTACTTGTAAATTTTTACTATAGCATGTTCGTGTAAGATGACTGAAAAATTTTTATTAGAGTAAACAATTTTTTTTTTTTCCTTCTTCTTCTTCTTGGCGATGAGATGATTTTTTCTAAAACCATACCAACACAGTTATATATATATACACATACACGTTAAACTTCCTGATCATAGTTGCACAGTATATCCCCCATTTTACCTTTTGTTACATTTGAAAACACAGCTTGTCAGAGAAATAACTGTGATTAGTTTACTATGGCTCCAACTACTAGTAAGAAACGTTCAGTAGACAATCGAGGATCTGAAGAAAAAAATATCAAAAAACCAAAAATTTCTGTTGATTCATCTGATGATGATGATAACTTGGACGAATTGGATGACGTATCAGATGAAGATGTTGAACAAGACTTAGAACAAGAAAATGAAGAAGAAGATAATTCTGTTGAGCAAGAAAGTTCCTCTAACCATGCCGAACAAAAAAAATTATTAAAGGAAAGAAAGTTACAAAGAAAGGCTGGGTCAGAGATTCAGCATATTAAACGTATTTGGGAAAAATTACGTTGTAAGAATCCTCCTTTACCAAAGGAAATTCGCGATAAATTGGCTGATGAAATTTGGGATGTCGCTAAGGATAAAATCTCCGATTTAGTATTGAAACATGATGCTTCACGTATCGTACAAACTTTAGTCAAATATTCTAATAAGGAACGTCGTGAACAGATAGTTCTTGCATTGAAGGGTAAATTCTACCTTTTGGCTACTTCTTCGTATGGTAAGTATCTTTTGGTCAAATTGTTACATTATGGATCTAAAAATTCTAAAAAATTGATTATTAATGAATTACATGGTAACTTAAGAAAATTGATGAGACATAGAGAAGGTGCTTATGTGGTAGAAGATTTATACGTTCTTTATGCTACAAATGAACAAAGACAACAAATGATTAGAGAATTCTGGGGGTCTGAATATGCCGTCTTTAGAGATGAACATTCCAATTTAACTATTGAGGATGTCTGTAATAAATCTGTTGAAAAGAGGAACATCATTGCTAGAAATTTGATTGGTACAATTACTGCCTCTGTGGAAAAGGGTTCTACTGGTTTCCAAATCTTACATGCTGCTATGAGAGAAATGATAAAGATTGCTAACCAAAAGGAAATCGATGAAATGATTGAATTATTACATGAGCAATTTGCAGAATTAGTTCATACCCCAGAAGGTTCTGAAGTGGCATGTACTTTAATAGCTAAGGCCACTGCTAAACAAAGAAAATTAATATTGAAAGCATTAAAAGTTCATGCTGAAGAATTGATTAAGAATGAGTATGGTAATATTGTTTTTATCACATTATTGTTAACCGTGGATGATACTGTCTTAATCTTTAAAACTTTTTCAGACACTGTGAAAGAACATTTAACAAGTTTTATCTTAAATAAATATGGTAGAAGACCATTTCTTTACATGTTATTGGAATTAGATGGGAAATATTTCGCCCCTAACGTTAAAAAGGAATTAAATAGATACATCGAAATGTCTAAAGAGACCTCAAAGAAGGATCCATTAGTTAGAAGACAACAATTATTGAGTAAATTTGGTCCCTTAATCTTAAAGATTGTTGACAAGGATTATTCTGATTTATTATCAGAAAATATCGGTTCTCAATTTCTCTCTGAGTTATTAACGAGTGATGATCTATATGAACAATTAGATGATAAGGGAAAGAAACAGTTTCATGAATTAATAGAATCCATTTCCATCGTGTTTAAAGGTGACATCACAGAAGAGGAACATCCAATCCATAGACCATTTTCTGCAAGATTATTAAAATCTTTAATACAGGGTGGTAAATGGAATAACAAGGAGAAAAAAGTGGAACCATTAACTAAAGTGGAAGGTCTTGGTGTAGAATTTGCCTCTAAATTCTATGATGAAATCGTAGATTCATCTAATTTATTAACATGGATCAATAATAAGGATAGTTCGTTTATTATTGTTGCATTGTATGAAACATTGCATGGACAAGACGAAGGTAAACAGCTAATAGATGATTTAAACAATGTTAAGCAAGATATCGATGTCTCTGAAGAAACAAATAATAAAGGTGCCCAATTACTTTCTAAGCTATTGCAATAAAATTAAATATATATATGTATATGCAATTGAAATAAATAGCATTGCGAGGAGGGATTTCTCTCTTCTAATTAACCATTCCGAACCAAAAACTTTGGTTCTAATCTTCAGTACCCGTTTGTATAAACCCCAACACGTAAATGTTTGTGAGTATAACAACAACAATGCATTTTTTTATATATTAAATATAAATATATTGTCAATATTATTCAAATTTACAAGTTGCTATGTCAAGTTTTTGGAAACAAAGTAAAAATTTAAAGGGGAAAAATTTTTTGTTAGATACTTGATTAAAGTGGGTCCAGCTTAAAAGAGATACTTTTCATATACCACTATGAATGCTCAAACGACCAAGTGAGAAAATTATAGATGACAAACAACAGGGACTAACACAGTATAGATAAATAGGTAAAAGGAATAAATAAGTATAAAAAATTTAAAGGTAATGAGTGAAGGCAGGGCCGGTGAGGAAGTTGATACTAAATCGAAAGCTTCGGTAGAAGATGAACCAGAAAGGGAGCCAGACACACAAGAAGAGAAATACGTAACAGATAATACTTTATACGTTTCAGAGGGTCCATTTTTTCTATCACCTCTAATTGACAATTTACCAGATAAATTGAATTATACTTGCTGTGAATCATATGCAGAACATATCTATTTAGGAACTCAAACAGGAGAATTACTTCATTATTTTGAAATTGAAACTGGAAATTATCTTCTTGTTTCCAGAACAAGTTTGCATGATTCTAAAACTGAACCAATAGACAAAATCATTTTACTCCCCTCAATTGAAAGAGCCTGCGTTTTAAGTCAAGGAATTTTAACACTTTTTTTACTCCCAGAGTTTGCACCAGTACCAAATTCAAAAAGTTTAAGCAATATAAACGATGTTCTGACTATCAAAAATAAGGAAATAAATAACTTGATAGCATTTTCTCCAAATTACAGTGCAGTATATCAGGTTTCTAACGATTCCTTTAATTTATTAAAAAAAATTGATAGTCTTAATGATGTCAGAAAATCATTAATCAAGAAGGATAAACTGGTTTTAGCCAAGAATAATGAATATATGATATTTGATATGTCGACAAATAAAGAAATTCCATTATTTAAAGTATCTGAAACGGAGAATAATCGTGAAGATGACAAAAATCATATATTTACACCAATAATTGTGGATTTTAGTCCCAATGAAGTATTGGTCTGTTCAGGTGGTTCATCGTATAAAGATGAAGCCATGGGGCTTGTAATAAATTTGGATGGAGATATTAGTCAGGGGACTATTGCTTTAAAATGTTATCCAAGAGATATTATTGTTTGTTTCCCTTACATATTAGTTAACGTCGATTTTCAAGAAATCCATATTTTTAAACTGGTAAATAATGGAGATCCAATTTTAATACAAACTGTAAAATATAATAATGTCAATGATAAACAATTAATGAATATTCGTCTCATGATTAATGAAGTAAGCAAATCCTTCCATAGAAACAACTTTCTAAAAAATATAAATGATACAAATTTACAAAAAAAAGAGCAAATTATAGATAAACTAAGCTCCGTTCCTTTAATAATATCGGATAATGAATCTAATATATCAGTTAGCAAAGAAAGGCTTCCGACTAATGTAAAATATCGAGTAGATAGAGAAAAAGCATATATTAAAGATATTATGGATTTCAGTACGAATATAATATTCTATGATAACTTCACTATATATGGAGCTTTTGAAACTCCCTTCTTTATGGAACTTAAAGATTTCAATGAAAATGAAATATTAAATATTGAAAACTACTTAAATTCTAAAAGTAGTTTAACTCAATTAACCAAAATTCAACAAATTGAGACTAAATATTTGAAATTATTGCACCATTTGTTGGTGCTATTACATTGTGATGCAATTGAAAAAAGCACAATTAAATTATGGTGTAAAGATATAAAATATATTGACATTAGGATATTGTTTTATTTGTTTGATCTAACGATACTTGGAGAATGTTGGTGTCCTAATGGATTAGTATCTTTTATAAATAAGTTAAAATCTTTAAAAATAACAAACAAATTAAACTCACAATCAGAGATAGCGGAGTATTTAAAATTTATAAAAAAATTCCTTATTAAGAAATACTCCAAAGATAAAGAATTTAGCCATTACGAGATAATGTTAACAACACTTGATGTGAATATTTTTATCCAACAATCCAATTCAGAAATTAAAATTGATTTAGATGATTTTGAGAAGATAAGTTTAAATGAAATTATCAAGATAATTAAAGATAAGAAAATGATTAAACATAAATCTTTATTGTTAGAAATCTACAAAAAACAAGGCATGATTGATGAGGTGATATCAACTTTAAGAGAAGACAAAAGGTATTTAGATTTGCTTAATTTTCTAATAGAGAATGTTGGTAATTTAACAGCTGATTATAAAAGTAATAATTTGTTAAATGATCTTGTTATAATTACCATTAATAATACTTCATCAAATAAGAATAATGATTTCAATAACGATGAATTAATAAAAAAACTTTTAAAATTACTATCAGATGTACAAATAGACTATCATACGTTCTTAGATTTGATAGATAGTATCCATTTGAAAGTTCATATTCTTGAAATTATTGGTATTGAAAATAAACAAGATAAAGAATTTTTAATGGACTTTTATATTGAAAAGTTGTACGAAACTATAATTGACGAAAATTTGTCATCCGCTTTTGAAAAAGTTATCAATGAATATCGAGATGATCTGAGTTATTGTAAACCAAATATCTTCGAATATATGAAATTAAGGCTTAAGTATGATTCAAGATTTTCAACATTTTATGTTCAATATGAACGTATCGTTAAACTTTGCAAAGGAGATGGTTATTTAATGAAACAATTATATGACAATATTATTAAATTTAATAAAGATCACCATTTCGATTATGATATTTTAATAATTTTATTACTTTTTGATTACGAAGATGGTAACGTTTCCAAAAAATTAACATGTTCTTACTTAAATGACGAACAACTTTTAAATCTAGCGTTCAAATACAATGATTTTAAAGAAGTAGACAAAAGGGTAGAGAAAAATAATTTAAAAAAAATTTTAAGATGGATAACAAATATAACACAAGTTCCATATTCTACTGAATGTATTTGTAAAATTTTAATTAAACATCGAAAAATTTATGAAAATGATAGATCCTTGATCCTTGAAATTATTCGAGATATAATTCCAAAGGAATCGCCAATTACGATTATATCGCCGTTTGTTATACCTATATTAAATCAAGAAAAGAGTTTAGTAGAGGGTATTACTCTTAAAAAAATGCTTTTAAAAAACGAATTAAATCGGTATAATGAAGTTTTAGGCACTATAGATAAATAGTAATAATACACTGATATGCGTATATATATGAAAAAAGGAATAACATTAATATTCAATTGCGATTATGTACTATTTACAGAGTCTTTTTAAAATAAAAAAGGAGACAAGTGAATAAATATATATAAAGATATTTAATGATTATATTCTTCTTCTTTTTCTTTTCTTATTTCATATATTAACTTGATTTAATGGGATAGCACCAGAACAAACTTGGTACAACCATCTTTTATCATCATCTGATAAACCTGCACATTGTTGTAAACTTAATCTTTCTCGTGTCTCATGACTAGTAGAAGAAGAATCTAGTTCATTGTCCGTTGATTTATATCTCTTTAAAACCATTTCACTGAATTTATCTTTATTAAGAGTAACATTTTTATTTTCCATTTGAGGTTCTCTTTCTAATTTAACCGAGTATGAATTTTCATAAACATATTTACCAAAGCCTGGTGTCTTTACAATAAAAGTATCGTTTGGTCTAATTGGTCCCTCAATTTGATCTTTAATTAAACTAGCGTATGAGACATTGGGTTCGCAATATAGGGGGAAATTAGCTTTATTCATTGAATATAAGATGAAATTAGCCCATATTGTCTTTGTGTTGATATTTAAAGACGGATAATATCTGAATAAACTGTTTGGATTTATTTTATTCAATTCGAAAGTCCCAGGAAAGGTTTGTGATGTAATCAAATTTTTATTCACAGGTAGGTTTCATAAAGATAAACCTAGATTTATTGGTTTTATTTCGATATCTATTTCTATTATTTTGTAAGCTCAAGTTCCTTGCATTTGAGAATTTTTTTTTAATGACTATCTTAACTTATAATCACAAAACTATCTTTCCCTGTATTATCTGACACATAAAGTAAATCTGTATTCATCCCATCGATATGTTTACCAGTCCTTTGAAATTGTGGTTGTTTGGGAAAATTGGTCAGAATTGTCTCTTCAGATACTTTAGAAGTCATAGGACAGAAACCAACCTTACTGTGGCTATTACCATTATTTTTCCTATTAAAAATTCTTTGAACTAACAAATTTCTTTTGAGATTGTCTTTGTCCCTTTATAAATTGTCTATTAGAATTGAACTTACCTTTATTACAATTATTTACATGTTTGATTGGCTTAGTATTACTTGGTAAAGTAGTAGCTTTTTTAGCTCTCTCCAATAAATCCTTCAAGATATCCTGAGTGATTTCAGTGCTGTACAAAACATGAAACACTCTTTGAACTGCAACTAATTTATTCTTAATAGTGGGTTCTCTTTGCTTTACTTGTTCCAACTAATGGGGTGACTTGTAGTTACCATAGGGACTTTAATATTCCTCCTGTTATACAAAGTTTATTCTCTTCGAGGGTTGTTTTTTTCTATCATTGCATATAACTCCTTTATTCAAATTATTTTCACATTTCTTCCTTTTACCAAAAATTTCTTTCTATTATATACAAACGAACAGGAAACAGTTTAAGAAGGTGAAAAAAAAAAAAGAGTCTGAACAATCACATCAACACTAACACACATAAGGAATCAGTCAATCAGCTAGGTTACACAAAGGAAATTAATTACTATGTTTATGTCGTTATATTACTGATGTTTATATATACATATATATATATATATGTATATGTATGTATTTACCTGCAGATATACATTTATTCGATACTCTTTAGTTTACCACGGAACTCATCAATAGTCTTATAACCTTTCTTATCCATGATTTCCTTCAATTCCCTTTCGATTCTTGCAAAGACAGAAGGACCCTCTTTAACTAACTGAGTACCGATCTGCAACATTGTAGCACCACAAAGTAAGTGTTCGAATGCATCTTGACCAGACTTGATACCACCGGTACCTATAATTTTAATCTCTGGTCTTAGTCTTTGTTGGAATGCTCTAACGTTAGCTAGAGCGGTTGGTTTCACGTAATCACCACCGATCCCACCAAACCCATTCTTTGGTTTAACGACAACGGTCTCGGTGTCTACATCGATGTATAAACCGTTACCGATGGAATTGATACAGTTGACGTAAGCTAGGGGAAACTCATTTAAGATGGATGCCATTGTGTCAAAATGAGCGAAATCGAAATATGGTGGCAATTTGACACCCAGTGGTTTCTTGAAGAATTTGAAGACTTTTGATAAGATTTCTTTAGTTAGTTCGAAATCGTAAGCTACTTGTGGTTTACCTGGGACGTTAGGACAGGATAAGTTTAGTTCAGTGAAGCCGTTGAATTCACTATCTTGTAATTTTTGCAACATTTCCAAGTTATCGGATACAGACATACCTGCCACAGAGAAGAAGATTGGTTTATTGTTGTTGTTGTTTTTGTGCTGACGTTTGATTACGTAGTCTAAATAGTAATCAAAACCTCTATTTGGCAAACCCATGGAATTGATTGAACCTAATGGGACAGAATAGTAACGTGGTTCTGGGTTCCCCTGTCTAAATTGTGGAGTAGCACTCTTTGTGATAAAGGAGCCGGCATTAGAGCTGTTATCTAGTTCCTCCAGTTCCTCGATAGACATACAGTGGACACCAGAGGCGTTCATAAATGGGTTAGCAAAAGTAGCATCGAAGAATTTTGTAGTTAAGTCAGCAGACATCGTATGAATAGGAGGGAAGAAGTATGAAATGATTTGTTATGTTGGATTTCTATAAAGAAATGATTAAGATGAATAAATAAATAGATAAATAAAAAGTAGACTCAAGGGCACTAAATGTTAAAAGATACCAAGTACTTACTACAAGACATATTTATATATATATATATATAATCCATAAACCGATAGTAATTAGAAAGTGATGATCCAACAGTCACCCAATCTTTACTCTAATAATAATAATAGCAATAGTTCCATAATGCATTATTTGTTTATTTAATATTAATATTAATATTATTATTATTATTATTATTATTATTATTATTATTATTATTCAACTGGTTTTCATCAAATTTTTATGAACAAAAGGAAACAAAACAAAAACAAAAAAAAAATAAAAAAAATTTTCTTTCTTTCTTTCTTTCTTCGGAGATTCCCGAGAGGTTTAGGGCTTGGGATTCAGGGTTTGCGGTGATTATTCTCCGACCCCACTCATTTTGTAAAAACAAGTGAAAAGTGGTTTATTTTGCAATGAAAACATCGTCTATCCAGTTACTATATACATATATATAAGGAACTCAGACGTGTGTCATCAGTTCAATATTACCTTGATGGCTAATTCTCTCCTCTTAATGATAAGGTTTGTTAATACATCTTCTTCTATACACATCTCTAGAGAAAGACCCATCATAACATTCCGTTTTTTCTACGATTACCTTTCAACTCTCTATGTTCTAAAATTAAATCTGCATATGAATATAAATCTAACAATGATTTAATTCAAATGGTTCGTTTATAAACAAAGTCTATATTTACAAATTCTTGGGTTTATGATCACATTTTAGATAACTGTGGGCTTATTTGTTCTTTCCTTCTTTCTTCTTAGTATTTTTTTTTTCACCTTTCCTTTCTAGAAGTTGTTTGAGAGGTTGATAATGATCCGAATTTTGTTGAAGTTTTGTGAAAAAATCGTAAAAGTCAGCAATTAATATTGATGTTCTCTCTCTCTCCCCCATGTAAAGAAAATTGCCTCTTGTTAGTTTAAGCTCTTTATTTCTCTCTCTCTCTCTCTCTATATATATATATATATATTTATCTGTTATCTTTATTTTTAATTGGTATCGATTCTTATTAATAATTTCACATAAACAAATAACTATTTAAACATAAATAAGTATGGATACCGAAGAACAATGGACATTAAACACATTTGTAACCCAAGATATCTTAGGTACAGGATCCTATTCACAAGTTAACCTGTCTAAATCAAAGAAAACAGGCAAGTTATATGCAATTAAATGTGTACACAAACTACATCTAATCAAAAATAAAAAAGTTAAATACGCAACAATAGAAAGAGATTCTATGCAAAAACTATTAAATGAATTCTTACAAAATAATAATAATTCTTCTATTTCCTCATCTTATTTCTGTTGTGTCAAATTGTTCGCTACTTTACAAGATAAAGACTCTTTATATTTCATTATGGAATATTTACCAAATGGTGACCTACTGAATTTTATTCATGGAAATCCAAGTAAAGCATCAAATGAATCCACTATCGCCTACATCGGAAGCCAATTGATCGAATCAATCAGATTTATTCAAAGTAATGGAATCATCCATAGAGACATTAAACCTGAAAATATACTCTTCACAGAGAACTGGACAATCAAATTATCAGATTTCGGTTCCGCTAAAATCTTATCCTCTTCCACCGAAAACAATTCATATGATCTTTTGACTCGTTGTGATTCGTTTGTGGGGACAGCGGAATATGTAACACCGGAATTATTGACTCTAGGATACGTGGATTATAGATGTGATTATTGGGCAATGGCATGCATTCTTTATCAAATGAAGTTTGTTGCCCCTCCGTTTAAGGGTAAAACAGAGTATTTAACTTTTAAAAAAATCACTGATACTAATAATATAAATGAGATCCTATCAAATAATTCAAATTACATATCTCCTCAGCTGACTGGTTTGATTCAAGGGATCCTCGTTAAAGATATGGATCAAAGATTGAGTCTTGATGATATTGTAAAACACCCTTTCTTTAAAGAACATAATATAGATTTTACAAAATTGGAGACTATATGGTCACCAAAACCTTATCTATTCCAATAATAATAAAAGACATACACGTAATGTACGTATATATATATATATATATCTGTCATACCGGTTCTAGTTTTCTTCTCATATAATCTAGAACCATTAATCCTGCAGTGGTACTTGGTATTATTGCCACTGTGTTTTTAACGAATCCTTCATATAACCATGAAATCCCAGTAGAACAATGTTTTCTTTTAATATATTTTAATGTATGTACATATGAATGCCAATATATATGGGACACACTCAATAATTGACGGTATGGGTTAGTAGTTGAGGGGCGAATTGTTTGTGGTAAAGTTAATAAATCTAAAATCTCTAACCTTTGATAATGTAATTTTTGTACTTTGCTTATAGGGAATTGAATACATTGTAACGTAAATGCTGCTGTGATTCCAGATACAAATGTTATAAAGCTTTGCCTCCATTTCTTATTCTTCATCTGTTCAATCTTATTAATATTATTATTATTATTATTATTATAATTATCCCCCCACTTATAATTTAAGTCCCTTGATAATTTCAGTTTCATCATTTCAAATATACTAAAATAACAACCAAATCCTATCATCTCTTTCAAAGCCGTAAGATTAAACCCAGCATAACACCCAATAATACCTAATTGTTTCCATTTATCCCAACCATATATCCATAGATTAGTTATCTTATTATTTTTACCACTAATATGATCATGAGATAAAATTGCACTTGTATGTGACCGGACGTATACGGCATCAATAGGTGTTGTCACTATAGCTTGAGTTAAACCCGCAATACAACCACTTTTGAAATATTCAAACCATGTAATATCCTGAGCTGGTTTGTTTGGAATGGCATGTATATATGTGGAATAAAGTACCATACCCGTTAATGAATTGACAAAGATTGGAGGCACAACAGTCCTCGGGATGATTTTCCAACCGTATCTGTGTAACGCTTGTTTAAGAATATATAATGATGATCTATGGTAAAGTTTTTTGTTTTTATTAGTCTTATTATCGTACATTTCCTCTCTCACATAATGATAGATATCGAACCTTGGTGGTCTGAACAATTTGACTGGTGTTCTCAAGTAAAATGATGTAAATCTGTAAATCACAGAACGACCCATGGCGGTGATAATCCCGATTGTAGATTCGGTTGATGAAGATAAATGTGGTTCTCTTGGTCCTTGAGGCAGAGTATTCTTTGAAGTATCATGAATATCAGTTATTTTTACTACTTCTTCTTTTTGTTGCCGTTGTGTAACTGAGGGAATATCACATTTTTTCTCTCTATTTCTCGACATATATAAAAGATTGTATCATTTAATAAAAAAAATTGTGGGGCTTCAACAGTTACCAAATTTATTACTATTACTATTATTATAAATTATCGTCCCTTTTTATAGTTCTTGATCTTTATTCTCTCTTCTTTGTGTCTCTCTGACTTAACTAAATCCGACCTATAACATTTATTCTGAGCTGAAAGTATCTTTAGCTCCGAGATGAGCAAACTGAAATATTCACTTTAAATATTTCGACGTCAAATAATCTTTTTTTTTTCTTTTCCAGAAAGTCATCGAGAAAAAACAAATACAACAACCTAAATTCAAATTCCAGGAACAAGACCTGATAAAAACATTTATCTAGGACGTTCTCATATTATCATAAGACTGGTGTGACTACTCGTAATGTACTGAAACTACAATGATCATACATTTTGTCAAAAGAAAACAAAAATTGTTTATTGTTATGCTGTGTCAATGAGAAAACATCTGAAGCTAATATAACAAGTATTCAATTAGATACCCAAATAGCATAGATGTTTGAATGTAAATCATAACCGGAAGAAAAGCTAAGGAGCCATTGAGATGCTTTCTTCCCCAATCCTATCAGTAAATATATATGCATATAAACGTAACAGAAGTCATCATTAGTTTAATAAAGACTTCATTTTAAACCTAGAGATAATGAGAATTCACATAAGACAAAGACTGAACTAGTGCAACTGGTCAATGATTGAACAACTTTAATGTCCTTGAAAAAAAAACAAGACCAGTAGGGAAAAAATATATTATAACTAAAAGAAAGAAAAAAGCAAACAGACAAATGGTAGCAGTTATTATAGTTAAGACTTGTATATAACTTGGAAAAGCACCCTATCGTATCAATAGAATAAAGACAATAATAAAAATATACATAAATGGTATATGTAAAAAATTAAAACGATTATTGTTTATTCAATTTGATGTATTTAGAACCTTTTAATATTAATGATAGTGAAAACCCCCAATTGGTTATATATTTCTTCTTTTTTTTATACATGTATATATGTAATACTCATATTATATATATATATATGTACGTAAAAAAATAAATTAAGAAGTTTCTTATGAAAATAAATATAAAAAATTATTATTTTCTAACGAATCCAAACTTCAATATCAAAAAGGTCAAACTTCTAAGTGACCTCCCTTGCCTCCTACAAAGTGTTATACAAGAAAATATAAAAAATTAAAATAGATATTGCTGGAATGGAAGATTCTAGAATAAAATATGATGAACCAATAAGATTTTAATAATAGATTATCCCTTGAGGATAAATATTCCAGCAAAAATATCTCATAGTAAATATATCATTAGTAAGATATTTTACCCCTTGATACTTAAATAGGATACTCCTAGTTTCCTAAAACGTTAAGATGATATTTTACCAATTACCCCTGAAATAAATACAGTGGCAAATAACATTGTACAATAATATTCGATACTCATTTCCAAACATATATAAGGAACATGAAGTAATCGATAATCTAAATTATTTCCTCACTCCTTTTACACATTACATTTTCATGCTATTATACATTATTATCCGTTATATAATTTCTAGATCACCGAAGAACGATTATTGAAGAACATTTACCGAAGAACAAATATTGGACGAACCTCTCCAATATATATAACACATATAATACACATAATACATATTCAAAATACATTTAAAGTTAAGAATGTTTACTAATAATAATATTAGTGACGGCGCTCATTCTTATCAGATATAATTAATACAAGGGAAAAAAATAAAGAATTAGGATAAAATATCTTGCCCCTTTCTTTAAAATACTGTCCCTATATATATTTCACGTCCTGAGATTTGGTCTCATAATTTACATAAGAGTTACTATTATTTTAGTTTATTGAGGTTAAAATTATGTTTTCTATTATTATTTAACCTCTTGAGCCTTCAAAAAACATAATATCCGTAAAAACCGTAAAAATTTGCCCATTATTTCTAGTAGTTTTCCTATTTTTTTTTTAGAAATATTGTTGTTCTTGAAACCTAGAATAAACTTTTCTTTATTTCTAAACAGATAAGGTGACTGTTGAAATAATAATTCAGTATTAAAAATTCTAATTGATTCCATGGTAACGGTATGAAGATAAACTTATTGTTAAAGATAAAATAGTATTATAATAGTATGTTTGTGGTATTATAATTATATTAATAATTACACTTATAATAGTATGTTTGTGGTATTATAATGTGTTCCCTTACTTTTCTCTATGTATGAAGTACTATATACATATATTGTATACAAAATCTAATGTACATATCTGGCCTCACCTTTTATATAAAATTTTCGTTTCTATCATCACTATTCACGAAGAATTTGGATTAACCCTAATCATTATATTTCTTTTAACAGTGACGAGCAATAGTTAAGAATTATTTCTCGGTCCACTCCTTTAAAAATGAATTATATATTTATAAACGATTAGCGAATATCAAAACTGTTGGTTTTTGCACAGAGAAAATAGTTATATATAAACGTGTTTTGCTTAACTACTGAGAATTTCAGAAGTCTAAGTGACAAATTAAAATTGAGTTAAATATTTAATATTGAGTAAAAATATACAAAAAAAAAATATTGTTGAAATTTGAAGGTTGAAAAAAAAATTTTTTATATTTGAAAAGCAACATTGAAATAAAATAAAAAGCTAAAATAGTAAAAAGAAATTTTATCCATAAGTGATATTATTGACATAATTTGTATGTAAAAATATACAGAGGAAAGAAGAACAAGGAACTAGGTATCAAAATTGCTGAAATATAATGTTATGGAACGAAATAAATAGAACAATAAGATTTTAGCAGACGCGAAACGATAAATTGTTGAATAATAAGTGTTGCGAGGTCACGAAATGTTGTTGAGTTTGTTTATTAAATATCTTACTGTTCGTAGAGGAAAATGGCTTAATATTAACATATATAAAGCCAAGGATTTCATACATACATTATTTTTATCTTATTTACAATCTTTGTACATTATTACTTCTACGTTGTATATAGAGAAAGAAAGTGAAGAACTTTATTATAATTTTGTAAACTAAATCTAATAAATATAACATTGAGAATGTTTACTATATATCCAATGACTACAGGCGCTCATTCTCAACAAAAATAATTATGAATGTACCACTTAAATACTCTAAAATATTCAATTGTATTTATTCATCAGGTTCATAATTACTATATCATTTATACAACATGTGGTAAGTGTTCCCATCATGTTATAGACTAATAATGATCAGTGTCCCTTTTTGGTAAACTTTCCTTTTTCAGATACTTCCTATTCTGGTTATGTTCCTTTTTGGAGAAGTAGAATTAACTAAAATGTCGAAAAAGATGGTAAAAAGACAAATTTAAACACATTGAAGAAAAACAAAAAAAAGTTAGGCCCATGTTCGAAGTAAGACCCACTTTAGAAGTTAGACTAAACCTACATTAGTAAAATATGAGAAAATTAAATAGATGAAATTCACAAACCAAAGTTATACAACCATGATATCCTATTGTGTTACAACTAAAGCTACATTAAAAAACACATAGTAATTCACGGTACAACTTACCCCTAGTTATGCCAGATGGGTTTAAGGAGTTCTAATACATTTCCATCTAATCACGTTAAACATTATTCCTATAAGGATTGTTCCCTCCCTTGTTTGTTCGTTATATTCATTTAACTTTTCTACAATAATATTTACTCAAAACTTACTTTGTATTTTTCATTAAACCATGCATTTTTAGAAAACAATTCTGAAGCTAATTATTGGAAAATATAATCAAACATAATTTATTTTTCCAAACGTTAAAAACCTTTTTCAACCTTAAAGTAATTGTCAGATCGAGTTTCCAATGAAAAATTTTGCTCGTATGGCGCAGTGGTAGCGCAGCAGATTGCAAATCTGTTGGTCCTTAGTTCGAATCTGAGTGCGAGCTTATGTTTTCAGTTTTTTTAAATTCCTTTCTATAAAAATTATACGAACTTGTTTTTTATATATTAGGTAATAACAATAATTTCTATTGAAGATAATTATAGAAATTAACGATACCAAAAAAAACGTTGTTTTTTCTCAAGTCAAGAAAATTCGTACAATAGGACAAACCACTCCTATTGTTTTCTTGCAAATTTCTAGTTATTGTTTTTCATGCACAATGGCTTATTGTTTTTGTAAACAAATAACAATAAAATATGTGTCAAAATAAATGTAATGTTAGAAGTGAAGGTACCATTAGAAAGAGAAAATTTTGTAGTTTATTTTAGTATAAATATTAGTTAAATATTTTAAAAAAAGGGTATTAATTTAATGTCTTCGTCTTAAAAAATTGGATTTAACCAGTTCACTAAATAAAAAGTTTTAAAATTTAAGAAGACATAAAATTAAAATTTCCACAACTTATTAAAAATAGAGATTTTTGGTCCCTAAATAGGGTCATCAGTGTTTTTTGAGACACTATTTTATTATATAAGTCAAAAATTAGAACTTTAATATTGCCAAAATTAGATCTCTTTTGAAACTTCATTTTATTACCATTTTGGGTAAAAAATCAAATTTAATTTGTACAAGTTTTACCCTTTTTGGAAAATGTCGAAGGCCCGAAGAAATTTTTTTTTTTTTTTTTTTTTTTCCAAATATATATATAAGAATTTTTTCAAGAATGAAATATAAAAAGCCAATATATTTTTAATAGAAGAAAGTTTTTTTAAAAAAAAAATTCTTCATCTCTTTTCCAACTTTTTAAATCTATTGGTAGTGAATGAGATTAATAACAAACTAACAAATATATATTGCAATGCAAAGTGACGAAAATAATTTAACAAACACTACATTTCTTACATCTCAAAAGAGGAAAAGATCAAGACAATCTAAATATGAAAAACTTGACTATATTTTGGGAGCATCTAATGAGTTACCATATGGTATAAAGAAGGGTCGTTACATTCAATATACTAAAAGTGATGTTCATTCACTTGACAATTTAATGGGAAAGATACAAGAAGGACAAGACAAAAACAACTTAGTGTATGATATTTTGGCTACCATTCCTTATAAAGATGTTGGATTATCTACAAACCCATCTGAAAATGAAATTAATGTTATATGTAGGAATGTTGTTAAATCAATTTCAGAAATAACTGGCCTAAACTTTATTTCTTCACATAATAATAGGCAAAAAAACTCAGACACATTAACAAGTAAAATATTTAAGTGTTCTCAAGATAAAAAAACTAGACGTGAAGATAAGAATTACCTAAAACCATCATATATAAAACATTTTGATTGTGAATCTAAGTTAAAATTTAGCATAAAAAGTGGTTATAATTTCATAACTATCACAATACAACATAAGAAACATCATCCAACTCAAAAAACTTTACCAATTCCACAGGATTTGGAAGACTTTATCAAACAACAAGCCTGTGATTGTTTTGGTGACTTATATAGTGCTGTCAAAAATAGTGGAAAGTTTACTGAATATATTAACCAAAGTTCAACAAAACCACGCAAAGTAATCAAAGATATCTGGATGGAGCACTTTGCCTCTAAATGGAAAAAAGATGAAAACGCAAAGATAAGCTGCCATAAACTGTTAGCGTCTGGTGAATTATCACATATAAAAGAATTACCTTTGGTTGATAATCCGGATCCAAGAACAATTTGGGGACAGTGCATAGCATTTTCTTTTGAATATCAAGGGATTGACAAAACAATGTTCAGTTCAGCTGCTATTGACGGAACATTTAATGTCACTACAACGCTACAGCAAGGACATGTTATTGTTGGTGAATTCAAAGGGGAAGGATACCCATTGGCTGCCCTTTTTGGACCACGTAATGGTATTTCAGAATTTGTAATACAAACTTTCTTACAAAAGACAATCGATTTAGGGTATAAATTCCAATATATTACTTCAGATATGGATGGAAGAAATCTCGTAGCAATTGGTAATTGTATTGGGAAAATTAATACTCAAATTTGTCTTTGGCACTTAAAAAAGGCCATTGTAGGGAAGTCATGCAATCAAAAAAATAAAAAGACTAAAGAAGAAAAATATTTGTACATTAAAGAAAAATGTCCTTGGTTTGACTGTGAACTTTTCGATAATTTAGATGCTAGTGTTGTGGGTAATGAATATACTACTAAAAATATCACAGAAAAAACGGCAGCTATTATAACTAGAGCTGCAAGAGACTCACCACTGTTTTATGCATCTAGGGTTAGATCCAATGACACTTCAAACATAAAAATACATTACAATGAAACCCCTTTTGGTATATATCAACGCATGCTAAAAGAAGTTTATGATTATGTTTTGGTTGAAAACAAAAAAATAAGATATTTCCAATATTTGTATACCAATTATTTAAAACCAGAACAATTTATGCAGTGGAGCAGGGCATACAAGCCTTATATTCCTCGAATGACCAATATGTTAGTCGAATCATTTTTCAAATCTTTAAAACATGATCATTTGAAAAAAAAAAGAGTTTTAAGATTGGATACAGTTTTGTATATTCTTAATGAAAAAATAAAAAACCATTATGAACCAACGTTAAAATTAAGAATACAACCTGTCCAGACAGGAAGAGATTTAGTAAATAATCTACCTGTTTGGAAAAAGAAAATGACTTCCGAAATAAAAAGATTATCAAAAGAAGATCAATCTACTCAGGAGAGTGAGGAATATAGAGTTGACATGGATTTATGGACATGTACTTGTGGACAACAAAAATTTAGTCCATATTTTCTTTGTAGACATTTGGTGCTTTATGCTGTTGCTCAACTTGGAAATGATAAATTAAACCTTCTTTCATATCTATGTGAAAGAAGAACAACCGTCCCATTATTAATTAATAAAGAGTTTGTTTATGAAAATATTCATTCCATTGATAACGTGCTTCTTTCTGATATTTTGGAACCATTAAAACGTTTACCAAATATATCTAAGGAAAATGAATATATCGAAAATGAAATGAATAATCCTTTAGAATTAGGAAACGTTGAAATTTCATCGAATTATGAATCAGAACTAAGTGAAGTTAGTCAAAGTGATGATAATTATTATGAAGATTCCAGTGAAGACGAAAATGAAGATCCACTATACGGTGTATCAAAGAAATTACATTATCTTAGTTCCATCTTATTGGAGAATAAAAATATTCGTGAGACATTTTTAAGTGGCAGAGAAAATAGTAGAGCGATGACAGACCTAGTAAACCGTCTGGATGAAATATTAGAAGTGGCTAGGCTCTATAGAAATGGAACAATGGATACATGTAATACTAATACTCCACCGCCTGGATTAGCAATTAACTACACAGACTGGATTCGATATCAAAAATATGATGGGGAAATTATAAAAAACATACGGTTGTGATGCTACATCTGCAATAAATTGTATTGGTATATTGATATTATGGTTGTTGTTATATTATTTATTGTAAATATGTTTATGTATTTGTTGTAATAAAGTGGAAAGAAATTTGTTTGTTTATTTGTTTATTTATTTATTTATATATTTATATATTTCATTTTTGGACACTGCTGGGAGAAAAATAATAACAATTGTTCAAAAAATATCTCTTTTCACGACTTCATTGTTTTTTCAGAACTTATTGTCTTTTTCGCATGAAACAATAGGTTTATTGTATTTTTTTAAAAAGCAGAAAAACAACGTCTTTTTTGAACTCCTTAGAAATTATATGTATTTTTTCCCTCTTCAACTAATGTGTCTCGAATATCTGTGGTTCTCCTATCTGAATATACCACAAGATTGGAGACATTTGTTTTGGGTATATCTATTATTGTTGTTAATATATACATCTTAATTCCGGTTTATATTTATATATATATGTTAATATATTTATGTGTATGGATATATATATATACAGTACTTATAAAAGAAGTAATGCAATTTTTAGATGTGACACGTTTTTATTTCTTTCATATTATTTTAATAATGATTTAATCTCCATAACCTTACTTTTCCTTGCTCATTACCTACTGCAAACATTTCACCATGCGGAGAAAAGGCAACACTAGTAACTTTACCTAATGGCGTACCACTAGTAGGCCAATTTTTGAATACACTGAAGCTAGGTAAATGAACTAATCTCAACGCATCTTTGACAGCCCTTGACGCCATACAAAGAATTTGTCCATCCGGTGAAAATTGTAGCGATGATATCGTAGTGGTTAATTGATCTAAAATAGCCGCAGGTTTTGGATTTGGTGAGTCATCTTTCATGGAACCATTGTTGTTTCTCTCATAGACATTAACAAACCCACTTTCACTTCCAATTGCCAACCATCTATTGGACCTAATTTGTTCAGTTGATAATAAATGGTTTGAATTAGTACCACCACCAACTTGGATAGTGGTAATACCAATACCACCATCATCCTTCCATCTTCTAAGTACTTTACCATTTTGGTTCAAATCAAATTCCCACACTTCACCATAAGTGTTTGTTACAATTAAGATTGTTTTGAATCTTCTTACATTTGTATCATCCTTACTTTTGTTCTTCCTTTTCATATTTGATACTGGTTGATAATCTAGACAGAAATCAACCAAATTACCATCAATCTTACAACCAAACATCCACATACCGGTGATGGAACTTAAGATGTTGATCCAACCATTATTACCTTGTAGACAGATAATACCATGAACATCCTCAGTTTGGAAATTGTAGAAATGACCTAATTTAAACTTTTCAAAAGATCTTTGTCTATCTTCATGACCATATAGCCTTGAAATCTTTTCAATTTTTGCAAATTGTGTAGATGAATCTGATCTATTTGTAATTGAGGCGGAAAGATCCCATGAGTGCATGTAACGTCTTCTACCACCAGTAAAAATTTTTTGTTCATATTTATTTGGAGAAACGTAAAAGAAACAATTTTGTATTGGAGTGTTATATAAAAATACGCTTGTAACCAAATGGTTGTTTTTGCCATCAATGTGGTAGATTCTTAATGTTTTGTCATACCCACCAGTTAATAATAAAGGTTTTGATGGATGAAATGAAAGTGACTGTATAGCTGCTTTTGAAGGATGTGTTATATTTGCATCTTTTAATCTTACTATATTCAAGTTTGTGTGCGGTAGTAGTTTTGAATTAGTTTCTTTATAGTTATAGGTAGTTTTCAAAATTTTTGATAAGGCATTAACATCACCATTAATTACTTGTTCCAAACCATCTTCTTTATCCTCTTCTTCCTCAGATTTCATATTTTCACTATTATCTTCACTATCAGATTCATCATCAACCCATTTGGGTCTTGGATAAATCCTTTCAAACTGTACTCTTAATCTTTGAACATAATCTTTACCATTAATCTTAGTCTCTTCATATGAAGTTCTCAATTTTTTGGTTTTGTTGGTATTCATAATTGAAATATGTAATCTTTCATCGTCTGAGTCCTCCCAGGCAACATCACTTTCGCTTTCATCAGTGCTTGATTCGTTATCATCATCATCATCTTCTTCTTCTTCAGCTTGACTCTCTTCGCTATCTACATCCATACGGTCAGGTTGTTCAGATGGTTCACCATCATCAGCGAAGAATAATTGATCATCCATAAGATTTTTCATAGTATCATCCTCATTTTCATCTTCTTCGTCACCACTGTTCTCACCGTTATTATCAACACCTGCATCTCCATCAAAATCACTGTCTTCAAATAAAAATTCATCGTTAAATTGGGCTAAATTAGATTGGAAATCAGTGGTATCGCCAAAGACTTGTTTTGCCAGAAACAATTCTTCTTCATCTGGAGGTGGAATTTCGAACTTTGCCATTCTTTTTTTTTTTCTTCTTCAATATGTACCCGTTATATATTGGTTCTGAGGTTTTAGTAAATTACAGGAAAACTTTTTCTTTTTCACTCACTAAAGAAAGGGGTAAAGTATAGAATAAATAGTATAATTTCAATATACTTATTTTTTTTTTTTTTTATTCTTCGACATATATTTCAAAATTCATCTCATCTCATCTCTGTTCTGACAATTTTTGAAATTACAGAAAAAAAAATTTTTTTTTAAAAATTTGCGGGTAACCTCTATTAGAGTAAGGAGTAACGTCAATACTTCAAATGTTACTTAAGTAAGGAACATGGGCTATGGAAGAGTTATCCAAACGTTGAATGAATCAACTTTACTTTTGCTGTTATATGTTTTTGGCAAGTTGTTATTGAAAACAGGATATATATATATATATATTAATTAATATAGTAGACCCAGATGTCTGGCATGAAATTCAGCATGTTCGAAAACAAATGAACTAATGAAATAATAAGAATGATCGTAACCATCTACCATTTTCAAATTTTTATGTTTCTTCCATTGATCATTCTGGTTAACCTCTTTCGAAGAAATTTTCTGGGTTTAATTGTTTCTTTAAGGAATGGATCATTAGTACCAATATGAATCAAAATATTTTTGCCCTCAATGTAATCCACCGTTTTAATCAACTCACATGGGTCATATAACTCTTCTTCCTTGACAGGGTCATTAAAATATCCATTAAATGCATTTTGACCCCTTATGGACAATTCAATGGGTTTAAGACTTGTGCAGATACGGAACATGATTTATATTTACTTAAATCCTTTAAACAACCCAGAAAATAGCGACAAACCCACCCATTGAATGGGCAGTGATTGAAATATTGTCAATGAAAACAACAATTCCATCATTAGAGAAAAATTCATTCAATTGATCAGGTAATTTTTTGGAAATGGCTCCATTGTCGCAACATTAGTGTAAAAACCTGCATCCAAACCGAAGTCCCAACCATTCTCTGGATCGTCTGGTATAGTGTTTATAGTGTTGAAATATACATACTTACATATGATAAAGTTATAAAATTTCAAAATTTGGGTGTTTTTTTTTTATTTTTGTTTCCTATGATAACTCTTTCTCTTTCATTATTAATTGGTTCTACTCCATCGATTTGGAGTGATTCCTTCCCTCCCCCTCTTCTATGATAATACAAAATCCATCATCATAAAAAGTATTTGTAATCGTAATGACTCGTTTGGTTGATGAATTATTTCTATCACATTTCCAAACATATTTTTATTACTACTATTATATATAACTATCTTGAGACCTTCCAATGATTCTTTTTGTTTGTTTGTTTCACCACAATGACCGACTAGTTTACGTAGTATATTCTGAATTAGTCACTTTATCAATGGACAACCAAGAATATTTATTATCTCCCTTTTTTTTTTTTTGTTAGAATCAGATAATAGTAATAAAGAGGGAAAGGAAATAGGACGATAAAACATTATTTTGTTCCGAGTTCCATAATAAACATTTAATAATAATCATTAAAAATATTTATTTAAAGTAGTTGGATCATTAGCCACAAGTCTCCTTTGAAATAAACCTATTTTAAAAAAAAAATCAATCTTTATATATATATATATATGTATATATATCCTGACACATTTTATTTATTCTGTCATTATAAGTATATAGGCCGTTTTTGGAAAAACAAACATCTCCACCAACAATTTTAATCCAAATAGAGACGATCCATCAAATTTTATTACAACGAGCAATCAATGAATCTGTTGAAATCTTACAATTGTATAGACCAGTGATCCCTTGTAATATACACCTTTGGTGGTGGTGGGTTCCATGATGGTAATAAATTTAGGAAATCAAACCAGCTCTTCGGGGAAGTAATAATTAAATAACCATGGTCAATCCTATGGTATGAAATATATATCGTTTTCATCTAATGTCGAACATGAATCAACAAAGAAAAAAGGAGAGAGACTCTTTCTTACCTTTCCTCCCGTTCCCCTCCCCCTGTATATTTATTTATTAATGTCAACTTCGGTGTTCATCCTTTTTTTTTATATAGTATCTTCTTCAAAAGGGACAAAGAATAAATTCTTCAAACTTACTCCAAAACCCTAAAACTTGATGGAGGGCTTTTTTTTCTCGCTGTTTTATTTTCCTTCACACAAAAACTGTGTAAAAAACTGTGTTAAAAAAAACTGTGTAAACAAAAGAGTCATCGAGCAGAAAAAAAATTGAAAAAAAACAAAACCAAACTTCCATTGCTCGACCGAGTGAATGATCAAATGTGTGATTGTCTTACAAAGTATTTTACTGCAGGTACCGGTGAAGATGATATGATATTACCACCATCATCGAAAGCAGTATTGATAAATGATAAAGATGTTGTGTTTTTATTGATTCAATCAATATTCTTAATCCTTCTTTTTTGTTTGTGTTTGTGTTTTCTTCTTCATCATCTTTTTTTTTTTACTTCCGATATATATCACTCACTTGATTATATATATCCCTTTGATAATTTGTCTTCTGGTCTTTTATCTCCTTAGTACTTTTTTTTCGTATATTCTTGTAATAATCAATATATATATATATATACTGATTTATTTGTATTATGCAAAAAAAAAAAAAAAGAAATGGGAGGAACAAATCATTTAATAAAATCATTAATATCATCATCATCCCTCTTTTCTACCGTCTTGCCTCTCTTTAATAAGAACAATATCAAATATAATCATTCCAATTTTATAATGACCACAATCAAATCACTTTCTACCGATTCTTCTTCAAAGAGACAAATTTTACCAAACAAATATTTCACTTCAAATACAGACAAAGACGTCTGGACTCTAACAAATGAAGCGGCAGCCATAGCTGCCTTCAATTCCCGCAACAAAGACAGAGAAATCTTGAACTTAGGCCAAGGTTTCTTCTCTTATTCCCCACCAGACTTCATCATCAAAGATCTACAGAAAGTAGTACAGGCTCCTTTAGTCAATCAATATTCTCCAACAAGGGGTAGACCTAACCTGATCAACGAATTGATTAATCTGTACCAACCTTTCTACGGTGCTCATGTCACCCTAGATAAAGATAACGTCACCGTTCACACGGGGGCCAATGAAGCAATCCTCTCTTGTCTTATCGGCCTCTTAAATAAAGATGACGAAGTCATTGTCTTCGAACCATTCTTCGACCAGTATATCTCAAATATTGAATTGGCTGGTGGGAAAGTCCGTTACGTACCAATCAATCCACCAAAGGAATTGAATGAAAGAGTCACTACAGGCAAAGAATGGACCATCGATTGGGATATCCTCAACAAAACCATCAATGAAAACACAAAAGCTATCATTTTAAATACTCCGCATAATCCAATAGGTAAAGTCTTCACACGTGAAGAACTGCTACAATTAGGTGACATCTGTGTAAAGAACAACATTCTAATTATCGCGGATGAAGTCTATGAACATCTCTATTTCACTAATGAATTCACAAGGATCGCTACTTTGTCCCCCGAGATCGCACAATTGACTTTATCCGTCGGTTCTGCTGGTAAAACATTCGCTGCGACCGGCTGGAGAATAGGCTGGGTCGTCTCTTTAAATAAACAATTGTTGAATTATGTAGCAAAGGCCCATACAAGAATCTGTTTTTCATCTCCTTCCCCATTCCAGGAAGCCATCGCTTTGGCTTTACCACAAGCCACTAAATTGGATTATTTCACCAAAATGAGACAAGATTATAGTAAGAAATTTAAAATCTTGACTGATGCATTCGACAGCTTGAATCTGCCATACACCGTGTCCGAGGGGTCCTATTTCATCTGTGCCAATTTCTGCAACGTTAAAATCCCAAAGGATTATCCATTCCCAGAAGAATTATTATCAAAGGGGAAGGACTTTAGAATCTCATATTGGCTAATGAACGAATTAGGCATTGTGGCTATCCCTCCAACTGAATTTTACATCAAAGAACATGAACATGCAGCAGAAAATTTGTTAAGATTCGCGGTTTGTAAAGATGATGACTATTTAGTTAAAGCTGCTGAAAGGTTCCAATTGTTGAAAGAATATTTGTGAACTCTTTCCCCTCCGTCTTCCTTGCTCTTCTTCTTTTTTTTTTGTTTTTTTTTTTGTTTACACTCTTAGATCACTTGTATAAATGTATACACATGTATTCACAACTATATTTATCAAGATACTCTATTCTTTTTTGGTTCGTTGCTCTAAATGCTCAGATTGGTGAATGAAATTACTTCGTTAATATCTGTGTCACTGTTATTGTTATATTAAAAAGATGTGCCTGTAGTGGAAAGAAAAATATTAATAATAATAATAATAATAATAATAATAATAATAATAATAATAATAATAATAATAATAATAATAATAATAATAATAATAATAATAATAATAATAATAATAATAATAATAATAATAATAATAATAATAATAATAATAATAATAATAATAATAATAATAATAATAATAATAATAATAATAATAATAATAATAATAATAATAATAATAATAATAATAATAATAATAATAATAATAATAATAATAATAATAATAATAATAATAATAATAATAATAATAATAATAATAATAATAATAATAATAATAATAATAATAATAATAATAATAATAATAATAATAATAATAATAATAATAATAATAATAATAATAATAATAATAATAATAATAATAATAATAATAATAATAATAATGTCAGATAAATATATATATAGTAGTGGGTATTAGATATAAGGAACCATATATCTAGAACAATATCAAGAAGAAATCTTTATTATCTCACCGCTGTAGTGATGGTAAGTTAAAACCAAGGAAAAAATAAAAACTTAATTATTTTACATATTCATATGAACTTATTTATTTAACAAATATACTTATTAGTAATCTTTTGCCCTGTTTCATTTTCTGTACACTTCTCATTTAATATTTTGGTCAATTGGATTTATAGAGAATGGCACAATGTATGCTTGTTTGTTCTGCTATGTCAACTTGGTGAAATCGGCAACACTAAATATCTACAATTCTATTAACGAAAAAATATTATCATTATTATTGGTGAAACTTATTCGTTCCTTCGATATTTATAAGACATAAAATAGTGTAAGAATAATAGTTCTTGCACTATTTATTGTCATCGGTATTATAATGGTGTTGATTCACTACAACAACATAAATACTATTAAGTAATTTGTTTGCTTAGATGTTTTCTGGGTTTGGTGAATTAACACTATAGTTAAAGCAAAAATCATAGTTACCATTATTAAACTCTTTTACAGGAAGAATGTCGGGGGGAGGAGGGACTTACACCTCATTAAATGGTCCGTTAACAGGAATTGATAATGCTCAGTTAGTTGATTCCTTTTGCTAATTCTTCTTGACTTCAATATGGCATATAAATATAACTGTTTTTTCCACTATATTTCCTTGTTTTACCCTTTGTATTTATATTGTATGTTAAGCTACATTTGGGTCTATACAAACAGTCGTAATACCACCAAATCTAACAGCAAATCAAATAAAGCAATGATATTTTAATACCTGAACGATATTAAAAATCTTTCTTAATCTGTACTATGCAGGTTACCTCTGGCTACTGTATATTTCTTTGAGTATTTAGTTAACCAATCAATATCACTCAGATTAACCAAGTTATTTACAGTGTTATATTTACAAAGTGTAAATTTCATAGTGGTTCTATTACAATCATGAGCATTTATAAACTCAAAATGGATAAAGCTAAATATAATAATGATCCTTAAGGAAGGCTTACTTAGTTGGTCTTCCTCTGTTAATACATTTTTTTAAAAAATATTCAAGACAATTGACCTCATGATCCAATCAAACTTTTAATGGGGTTCAGTTTCGATTACAGATTCACCAGCAGTATTTCTAACTTCATTAATTGAACTGCCGTTAGAACCAATTTTATACGAACATCACTTTCAAAATGGAAGGACACGTTACAGAATAGGATGAAACTAGTTTCAAATTTATTGACCCCTTTTGTAAAGTTGTTGACTAATAACTATCAATTAATGCTAAATATTCTTTTTAAACATATGATGAATCATATTATAAAACAAAAGAACCAATTGCCTGAATATTATTATTATTAACATAGTCATTTATACCCACTTTAGATTACTCAAATGACAACACCTCTTCGTTTTCATTTCTGAATAGTCGGGGTTCATTTTTTTTTTTTTTTTTCAAGTTTATGTAATCTTCTTGACGAGTAGCTCGATAAGATTAAGATAATAACTACCCTTATTATTATAGTTATCGTCATTAATATTACTGCTATTTTCTGAGTTTGTTTTGCTCAAATTGACAATTAAATAATTAATGTATCCCTCTAATTATTTTACTTTAGGCCTCTTGGTTGGATAAACAGATCCTAAGAATTTAACTATATCAATTACCCTATAACATATTTGTTTTAAATTTATGTCGCTATTTTCTTTATTCATAAACAATTTATTGATTTTAATGATTTTAATCGTGTTTTTCATTTCATGTATATCAAAGAAATCTAATACGAATGACAGTTTTCCAAATACAATAAAATAGATTAGAATACCCAAAGAATACATATCTGAAGCAAAAGTAAATTCATTGTATTGTGATATAATATTCTTGTCTACTGAAGAAATAACCTAGCAATTCCGTTCTGACTTATCACTAGTAAAAACTTATGGTACAGTGTATTCTATTGAATATGTTGTCCCAGTAACAATACTTGCTTCTCCAATAATATGACTCTTACTTAAATTACCTCTTACTATAGTAGGAAAAACATCATATTCCTCTCTATAAGATAAATTTACTTCATTAGAACAAGTTCCTTTAACTCCAACTACCGATCACATTTCCACTTTCATTTTGAGAAATATCAATCAAATTTCAAATTGTCGTTATATTAGGACAATTATAAACAATTTCATGCTTTCAGGTCCTTAAGAATCAATCCAATATCATGTAACTCATATAACCTTCTTGCATTATCTTGGACAATAGATAGGATTTGTAATGTTGATAATCCTAGTTGAATTTAGATATTGGATCTTTTGATTTTTCTCATTTCTTTAAATCATTTCTTTCTATCTTCAAGAGTTATTCTTTCAAAGTTTTTTTGTTTTGAAAATATTAATTAAAATGCAACCTTGTAAATTCCCACAAAGACAATACTGTTATCTGACGAAAAAAAATATGGAAGCTTCTCATTTGAATCATCTTCTGTTATACCTTGATCCAATTTCTTGTTCCGAGTATTCAATCAGGCAGTCATACCATATTGTTTATCCATTCCCAAGCAAACACGGTTATACGCCATTAGATTAACATTTTAGTGTCTTAGTAAACCCAATGCTTTTATATATCCAATACATTTTTTAAATCAAACCACATCACTTTCAATAGAAAAATTTTTTAAGGTAAAGACACCTAATGGGAGTATCGCCCATTTGATGAACCACTTTAAATACTGAACCACGAGCATCATTACTTAAAAATGATAAAGTTGCGAAGAAATTATGGATATAACCTGGAATGAAAAGAGCTTCAGATATAAAAGATTGGAAACTCTGTTTTTATTCCCAACTCTTGTTATTATTAGATTTATAGTATTCATCAATACTTGGAAGTGAGTGATGTTTATGAGTACTTTAGAAAAATTGGAAATATCTTGATAATATATGGAAATTTGGTAATGGATTAAAATTAAAAGGTTCTATTCCTTGAGCATTATTTGGATTAATATTTGTAAAGAAAATATATCTCAAGCTATTAATATTATTATCACTTATATCATTCAACAATTGAAGAGAGTATCGTTGTCGAGTTACTGCTTATAAGCTTAATTTTATTACCATCTAATATTTCTGTGCCACATTGTGGAAATAAAAATGTTGCTATAGAATGATTTCTATTTCTCACTATAATATTATCAGTAACATTATTGTGAATATTATCTTCAAAATAGATATTAGTGATTTTAAAGGAAGATGATGATGATAATAGTGATGAAGACGGTAATGCATATATTTTGGGAAGAGGTGAAAATTCCAAACCAACAAACAAAACACAATCGTCCTCTAGGAGGAAATACAAGGTTTAAAGCTCTTGTCCTAGATTATTGGGGAGATGAAAGGATTGTTTATAAAAGAAGAGAAGTATAACCTGAAGTACATACCTATGAGGATGGATATAATGATGATATTAATGATAGGAAGAAAAGGGTAGAATTGCAAGTAACAATGGATTTTGTAATAAGAGGATATTTCCTTTTTTCAAAACAAAATAATTTGCAGAGGCTAAAACAGATAAATTCAAATCCTTCTCATACAAAGGGCAAAGTATTGGATAAGGTGTCGGGCTATGGAAAGAAAGACGTATAATATGTATCTCTAGATGTTTCTAAAAGTACTATAAAGAAGAGATCGACTATAAAGGAAAACCTGAAATGTGAAAGAGAGATCCTTGCTGTAGCACACACTTATACCGACAATGAAAGAATATATCGTCAAAACTATAATAATTATTAAATAGCTATTGTATTTGGCTTAAATCTCTTACCATAACTCATAGTTATCAATTAATAAGAGAAATATCGAAGGTAAATTGTTTTTCGTTCAAGTGACAATTTAATAAAGAAAATTTTACCTGGGTAAATACAATAATATAGTGCTATTTAACTATAATAAAGTAATTTTTACACTTTTAACAGGATATTAACCACGACCTACGGCCTGATTTTATTCTATAAAAAGAAATCATATATATATATATATATGTATATAATTGGATATGTGTAATATTTAAATAAAGCCTCTATACTTTCACTTTCAAAGAAATCAGTTAACTATACCTCTTCTAGTATGTCAAATATAACTTACCGTAAGAATATCATTGGTCCTTTTCATTATTATTATTATTACTATCATGATTAACTAAACATTCTGGACTATCATTGACAGCTGAAGTACTGTTATCATCCATATTATCCGCTATTTTTTTCATGTGGGCAAGTTTCACCAAAGGAGCTAAAATTGATGTGGATGTAGCCTCTTGTATAATAAATGGATCATTTAATAAATCTTCTGCAGTAGCTCTCTCATCAGAATTAACTTTAAGACATGAATCAAGGAAATTTTTCAAAAGTGGTGACAACAATTCTGGTTCTTTCAATTTTGGTGTTCCATTTGTTGCAATTAAATATAAAGCTCTTAATGGTGTTTCATTTAGATAAGGTGGTTCCCCTTCGATCATTTCAATGACCATAATCCCCAGGGACCAAATATCGACTTTTGGACCATATGCTTTACGTGAAACAACCTCTGGTGCCATCCAATATGGAGTTCCTACCATTGTGGTTCTTTTCAAGTTTGATTCGTTAATTTGAGCACAAAAACCAAAATCTGTCAGTTTAATGTCACCTTCCATTGATAGAAGTATATTGTCTGATTTAATATCTCTATGGATAACACCTTTTGAATGTAAAAACTTCAACCCATTTAGAGTCTCTCTACATACAGTAGCAATTTGTGATTCATTTAATATACAATGTGTCACCACATCAGTCAATGAACCACCTTCCATATATTCCATGACCACCCATAGATCTTGTTTAATGAGATATGAGTCAATAAAATTGACGATATTTGGATGTTTACTTTCCTTCATGACTATAATTTCATTTATGATCAACTCTTTCTTTGGCTGTTTCTCTAGATTCATCTGTTTGATAGCCACTGAGACATTTGTATCAACTTCATGAGCTGTATATACACCACCTGATGCCCCCTGACCAATTTTAATTAAATTAACATATTTTGTATGTGGATCATCCAAGGAACAAATTTGTTGTAATTTATTATAGATTTCTTTTTTACGTTTTTCTCTTTCTTCACGTCTTCTCTCATTAGTCAACTGATTACGTGAAGAAGATATATTAGTTTTATCTAATTCGTTTTTTGTATGTAACGTTGGTATTGGTGGTAATTCTTTTTGTAAATTATGTTCTTGATGATTTGATGATTTTGATCCAGAAACAGTGGAATTATTGTTATTAATAGTAGTAGTAGAAGTAGTATTTGAGCCATGAGAAGAAGTAATTTGGGTATTGTTATTTGTTGGTTTAGTAGTTGGGGGTTTTGGTGCAGGTCTTGTTGGGATAAATTTTTCGTTATTTACAATATTTGAATGTAAGTTAGGAGAAGAGATAGGGCTATACGTAGCATGGTTAGTATGATTTGATAAAGATGGGATAGATGAGGAAGAAGTCGATGTAGATGATTTATAAGAATCGGTGCTTGGTAACCTTGGAGTAGAAGAATTGGATACTGATTGTGTATTAGTGTTGTTGTTGTTGATATGATTTGTTGATTTTGGCTTATAAGTTTTCATTATTTTATCCTTTGGATGAGACACATCGTTTTGATAAAACTGAACGATATCCACCATAGTCTCCATATTCTGTTGTTGCTCTTGTTTTGATATCCCATTGGATGCCAACAAACGTTGCCATTCTTCCGGTAGACCAGTATATTTCCCTGTTTTTGCATCTATCCCCACATGATGTAAATGTTTAGGGTTATAAGGAGTCGATATCTTCAAAGAGCCAGTACTATTATGTTTATTGCCGCTACTTCTTCTTCTTCTTGTAGCTGTTGTTGAATAGTTACTATTGATACTCCCATTAGTACTGCTATTAGTGCTACCCCCACTATTTCTTTTAATTAAGGATGCAAATACACTTTTCATAATGCTAGTACTACTACTATTGTTACTACTATAACCATTATTGTAGTTTGTATTACTATTACTACTACTTGTAATACTACTAGTACTCATATTACTATTATTATGTGATGGTGTATTGTTACTATTTCCACTTGAATGTTTTTTCTTATTCTTGACTTGATTTTTAGATGATGTAGAAGTAGACACTTTCCTTCCAAAATTGTGAATATTGTCGTTTGGTTTGTTTAAAATTGGCGAAGATTCGACACTTTTAGAAAATTTGGAGATTGGATGATGTGTTGGTGTAGTAGTAGTACTTTTAACTTTTCTGTCAGATGAATTTGAAGGGCTCGTATCGTTTGTCAAAGCATTAATATTCCAAACCGCAGGGGCTCTAGGAATATCATTATCCAGTAAAGGACTATCATAAGGGGTATCTGTATTATTATCAGGATTATTGCTATCAGAACAGTTGTCTGTCATTATTCAATGTAAATATATGTGCGTTTCAGTTCAGTGTCTTAAACAACTTAAATGAGGATTGTATTATATTATATTTATGGTATATCTTGTGGCTCCCCAAAAGAAAACAAAATGAAATGAAATGAAACAAAAAAAAAAAAAAATAGAATAGGACTGTATTTTATGTTCAACTTCAACTTCAGCTTAGTATACTAATGCAATGCACTTGCCTTGACTTACCAAAAATATTGATATATAGACACAAGGTTTAATAACACACACTGTTCCCATTTGTATATACTTCCTCTAAAACTTATCTCTTTCTTTCTTTCTTTGTTTGTTTCCCTGGGAAAGAGAAACAAACGTCTGTCGTTGATAGTGATGTGGTGAAGTTTTCTTTGTCGTTTCTTTTTCTGCGATGCCCTCTTGTGAAAAGTGAAAAATTTTTTTTTTTTTTATTTTTATTTATTTTGTTTTTAATTTCTGTGAAATCTTTGTATGTTCGATGAATGATACTCAGTTCATACTACTGCTACTGTATATTCCATGTTCGTTGTTGTTACTTAGGAATTATGTGAATCATTAAGATCCGTTTCTACAGTGTTTTCTCTCTATTTCAATTAAACATATCTTATCTTTAACTCTCGACAAAAACCGTAGATAGAGAGAGAAAGAGAAAAAAAAAGAGATTACACATATATACAACTATATTTATACACACACACACACACACTCGCACCTGAACCATGCCAAGATCCAAACGTTCTAAATTAGTCACATTGTCGAAGACTGAAGCCAAGACCCGTGAATCCAAAGAAAAGATATTCGATGCTGTAAGGGAAGCACTAGACACTTTCAAATACGTCTGGGTACTACAACTAGATGATGTTAGAACACCGGTTCTACAAGAAATCAGGTCTCAATGGGTAGGGTCCCGTTTGATTATGGGGAAACGTAAAGTGTTGATAAAATCTCTTGGTGATACTCGTGAGAATGAGTACAAGGAAAATTTACACAAGTTGTCACAGAAGATCAGCGGGGTGGTTGGTTTGCTTTTCACTGACGAGAGCGTCGATACCGTCAAGGATTACTTCAGTGCGTATGAAAGAAACGACTATTCCCGTGCTGGTAGTTTGTCTCCTTTGGATTTCGTTATCCCTCAAGGTGTGGTATATTCTCGTGGTGGTCAAATCCCAATTGAAGATGATGTCCCCATGGTTCATTCTTTGGAACCTACTTTAAGAAACAAGTTTGAGATTCCAACTAGGATCGTGAAGGGACAGATTTTCCTTGATCAACCATATAAAGTTTGTTCAAAGGGTCAGAAGTTGGATGTTAGACAAAGTTTGATATTGAAACAGTTTGGTGTAGCTGAATCTAAATTTAAAATTAAAATCCAATGGTATTATGATATTGAAAGTTCTGAAGTAAATGAAGTTAATATTAATCTTGATAATTAAATAATGCCATTTAACTATATATATATATATATATGTATGTATGTGTGTACTCTAAATAAATCAAATACATAAATTAATACAACATGGTATCGTTATTATCACTGTCCATTAATATATTTACAATAATTATTGATTTGTAATTCAATATTTTTGACTTTCATATAATAATCATCCTCATCACCATTATTTTTTCCCTCTTGATCGTCATATGGTATTATTAACAATTTATTTATAGTATCAAATTTATTTTTCAGTGAATAAAAACTGTTCAGAATTAATTGATATAACCTAATAATCTCAATCTTCTTATTATTATCGTCAATAGACAAGTGTGAATTGAAAACGTGTAGTATCAGCTGATTCAATCCGAATATTATTATATTATTGTACTGGAATTCATTTGAATTTAAACCGCTATTAACTTCAAGATATGTCAAATACATGAAGAGGTATTGTAATTTATCTAAAAACAATATTTTTATATCTTTATCTAAACGTCGAATATCATTAATAGTCAATAAATCATCGTCGTCGTCGTTAGGCACTTGATTAGAAGATGCTGTTTGCTTTATCAATAATGTTCTTAATTCGGTTTCGATGAAATGGCGTGGTTTATCACCTAATACAATAATCAAACATGTCTCACAGGTAGTGTTATTATTGTTATCTCTTGGTTTATTCTGTTTAATTAAATCAATTATAACTGATTGTATACTCGTGTTGTTGT